>CAUYPK010072648.1:0-10807 GCA_963574355.1 Loris lydekkerianus | reverse complement strand
TACATTGATATGATCATGGGGCATCATATACTAGCTTCATAAACCATTTGACACATTTTCATCCCAATATTCAACATAGCCTTCCTGGCATTTTCCCAGGCACCGTGGCATGACATTTACATTTCACATTTGCTGAGTTTCACCCTTGCCCTTGTGAGATGCCCCATAGGTGTGATTCCACCAATATCCCTCCCTCAACCCCCTCCCCCCTCCCATGTTTGCTGATTTAAATCAAAAGATAGTGTAGGGTATGTGAGATCACTGTCTTTTTTTTTTGGGGGGGGGGGCAAGGAAATCCTCCAGAACTGTGCTTACCTACCATGATAATTTGAGCCTAGTACTGAGGCTGATGTTTCTTGATAACTGTAAGTTCTCCAGGAGACCATCATTCATTTGGTTTTCTCTGTCGTATCATTCCACAGAGCACTAGGTAACTCAGCCAGTGGGAGGTGCTGAGGGGCAAAGAGAGCAGACCAGGCCTTATTTCTTTTCTATGAAGTTTCTTTTTATCACTTGATTCTTAACTGATTTTCATTCTAACTCATCTTTATGGTGGAAAGACACACTTAAAACTCAATGTTTGAACACTTTTTAAATGCTTTCTTCTACTAACATACTAACGTAGGCACTGTCTCCACCATATTTTAAATAGTTCAGCTCTAATCAGAGATGTCTTATTCAACTGGATAGAGCTCCAAGAGCTGTTTTCACCTCTAAGTGGTAAAACCACGATGCTCTGAATATGTAGCTCTTTGTAATGGGCTTCTTTCCTTGGAAAACAAGTGCCCTCTTGTCTTACCACAAAGCCATTTCTGAAAACAAGTGGGAGGAGAAGTTGCAGGGATAGATCAAAAATCTGAAGTCAGATTGTTAAAACCACATTCTCTACACACTCTTAAGACAATCAGAAACCTTGGTTGGTTAGATTGCCGCATGCAAATTTTCACACTAATAGCCTATTGAGTTTCAAATGTGGTATTCACTGTGGACACTTATAATTGCAGATTTTGTATTACATTATCAACTCTGTCCATGAGGGGAATAGCAAGATAATGGAAAACAGACTCTGTAAATGAATATTGGATGTTAATAGGAATTCCCACTCAAATTATGTTTTATTCAATTGTGAACATCAAGCTGTTTTACTAAGAGGCCCATCATATAAGCATGTGGGGGAAACAGGGCTGAAGGAAGACAAAAATTGTAACTCATCAGCAAGGAGAATCTAAGCGAAAAGGACTTTTTGTAGTAAAATATTACTATTTTTAGTCCTTAAAATTCTGTAGGTAATTATATAACTGTAACATTTTCTTTTTTCCCAGAAAGATCGAAGACTGACTAAGGGAGATACAATGTGTGACTTTTTTTTTTTTTTTTAATCTAATAGCAGGCCTAGCTACGGCAGTGATTTAGCTTCTTGCTGGTTTTATGTTCTTGTTATCAGAATGTTCATGTTTCCAAATACTATCACCATTTAAAGAATTTTGTTTGTTCATTTTAAGAGATAGGAGTGACAGTTAGTTACTCACTCTGGACTTGAACTCTTGGGCTCAAGGAATCTTCCTGCCTTAGCCTCTTGAATAGCTGAGATTACAGATGTGCACCACCTTTTCCAACTTATTTTGAAAAATTTGGCTCATTACTACTTAATTACTATCTCTATTGGTCAGAGATGTCAATTTTTTTTTTTAAGAGGAAGATCTAGTCTACAGAGGGACATGTCTTTGTGCACCTTGTTAAAAGTTTTAGAGAGAAAATAATCAAGCTGGTATAGAAAATTATACACTAGATATATCCTGGGCATCTGTTTATACACGTACTTGTGTATATATAGAATTTCTTTTACTAAATTGTATGTTTTTCTTATTTCTTCAGAACTAACATTCCCATTGGAATTTGTTGTGATAAAATCAGTTTTTTTCATAGCCTTGAAAGCACCAAGGTGGCATTGCCTCTGTGCTTCAGAATAATTACAATGAAATGGTCTCAGGGCACATGAGAATCCTCAAATCTCTGAGAATGTGAGACTTCCCAGGCAGGGATCCAGTGAAAACCTGCCCACAATCACTTTACTTTTTGAAACAAAATATTTCTCATTGAAACAAGCTAGTCAGTAGTCATAAGTATATTCCAGTCAAGGAAATGACATAATATATAATGAAAGAGTAATTTAAAGCAGGGAAGAGGGACTATTCAACCTAGCCACATATACAATATTCCTTCCTGCCATTCGATTTCTTTTGAACTAAAGTCTTGCAACACTCTTGCCTTGTGTTTATAGTGTCTGAGTCAGAAATTCAGAAATTCTGATCTAAAGAGCCGCTGTGAGGCTTGAAGCGTTGGTGGCACATGGCTTTGAGCACTTCCTCTGGCTCTTTGAGTCTGGGGAACATGGTTTGGTTCCAGGCTTTTGACAATTCTGCTGACGTGTATTAAAGGCCCATTGTCCTGTTCCAGCTGGCGCTGGGTTTTGTTAAGTGCTGACTCTGCCATCTCAGGTAATGTGACTTTAGGTGCACTCAGTCTGTCAGTCCTTTCTTTTGATCATGTTATTCTCAAAATCAAAACAGAGACGGAAAATCCTATGAGAAATCGTCTCTTATCTAAGAGAACCTGGACTGAGTTCATACTTTTCTCCACTGGACTCAGTGACACGGATACTGTTGCTAGTTCTACAACTGCTGTCCCTGCCTCCCATCCCATTTCCAAGTGCCCTTAGATACCCCACACTGAGGAGGATTCTCCATCCTGTGTTGGGTTTCTTCATTCCTCCCTGAAACAAACCATGGTGCTCCCCTGACCAGCCACTCAGCTGAGTTCCATGCCTGCCTTGCTGCTTCCATCATTTTATGTTCTAACCATTCATACTATAAAGAACTTGCTGTTTTTGATGACCTATCATCTCTAAAAGGGCAGATTACCTAAAATCAGGAACCGAGTTTTACGTTGTATCCCCAGCTCCTACAACAATCCCAGCATATAGAAAGCACTCAATTGAACTGCCTAATAATTCCAGACATTTAACAAAATGCCACAACTTTCTACCAAAAGGAACACTGCCTTATTTTTTAAGTAAGTACTTTACAAATTATGGTATGTGAGTAGCCAAACAACCACTCGAATAAATGAAACAGTTGTTGCTGAAATGCACATTTCTCTTTTTGAGTGGATTTCAACCAATTCAAAGAGTAGATGGAGGGGAAGCTGGGCTGAGTGCCGTGGCCCGGAACCAGGGGAGGCTCTGAAGAAGATGAGGGGTTCAGGCGAGTGCCCCACTCTTTTTCCAGTTGTTCTGTTTTTAGGATCTTGCATATACACTGGGCTTTTTTAAGAGGCAGGTTTCAAGCAGCTGACAGAAAGTAAATAAATAAGGAGGGAATAAGAGAATCAGTATTTTATCCGAGTGAAAATTCCATCACACTACCATGACATTTGTCACAGCCGCCACAGGTAGAGGCTCTGACACCTGCAAGAAACAGGAAGTGCAGGTTTATTATCAAAGCTACCAGATACCATTGTGTTGGCTGGACAACTTTCACCTCGGAATCTACATTTGTCTCTCCCAGTGTCTTCTCTGGGAGATGAAAACATCAAGAAATACGGATAAATCCTGAGTTCTGAGTCTGTTGCCGAAAGCTGCAGCGTCTGGGAGTTACTGAAATGCTCTTCCTTAGAGGCTAAAATAATTACTCAGTCCTCTTTATGTGGGTACCTGCAACTTGGTGGATCCTTTGCAGACATCATCTAGGGCAACATAAATGAATCATGCACAATCTGTCAGCATGAATGGGATCGTGTGAAAATGCCAGGCTTACACTTGGAACGTTACTAGGGCAGCAAGGACAAGGACAATTTTATAGTACCTACTACGTATGAAAGTTAGAATATGTCTTCATAAAAACCTTTTAAAAAAATTTTTGTGCATCTTTACCAATTTTACAAATAACAAGCAATTAAGGTTTATAAACTAGGTTTTAACCAATCTCCAGTGTACTCTAAGATTTGTGTTCTTCTTACTCATTCACCCTAAGATAGGCTTGAGGCTTTTCTGTTCAAATAAAAAAAAAAAAATAGCAATAATTCTAGAATGGTTTTGCTGCTTTGCAAGCAGAACATCTTACAGCAGTTTTATTTCATGTCACATTGCCTTATCCTGGCTTGTCTAGGACATAGTTTAAATTGTAGCCCCTTTCCAGCCCTTTTGCTCTGTTGGAGGCATGAATTTTTTGACAAAGAAACCAAGCAGAAAATAAAAATACAAAAAAAAGTTATAAGGTTAACTAGAAAAAGTTTCATCTACCCTTGTGGGAGGAGCATCCCTTTAGAATTTACAAGTGTAACAAATATATGTTCCTTCATGTAGTGAGGTTGTTCCATTGACACATAAAACATTCATGAAGAATCCTATTCTAGAGGTGAATAAGGTAAAGCTCAAAGATTATTCACCCAAAGTATTAAATTCTTATTTTCAGTAAATATGCATTCAACGCCTAATAGCAAAGTCCGCTCTAAGAGACCTTTCAGACTAGTGAGTGGAGACAGGAGATAAGGGAGAAATAAACAAGGACAATTCATATGGCCATGAGTGGCTATGAAGAGACTGGAATTTTTGAGCTGATATCTCAAAGGTTGGAAAGATTCTGCTGGATATCTCAAAGAGCTGATATCTGAAAGGTTGGAAAGATTCTGCTGTGTGAAATCTTGGGGAACAGTGATGAGAACCAGTTTTCGGCACTAGTCAGTCTGAGAACTCACAGGGTGTGGGAGTTGGAGGGAAGGTGGGCACAGTTGCCATCTGGACAGGTGACGCTCCATTCTAAAAACCTTCAGAGACCTACAATTTTATTCTACATTTAATAGCAGACAAGAAGACTTTAATCATAGGATCAATAGAATAAAGTCATATTCCCCCAGGGGCATCTTCCCCTATGTCTTGCCTAGGTGTGTAGATATAATGGAAGCCAAATCTTTACTTCTGCCCCCCAAAATCTCCTTCATCCACTAAGGGCATTTAAGTGCAGAGCTCCTTAGGCTCCAGTTGCCCTGGTTTCTCTTCCATTTCTCAATGGCGCCAAGTCCCTTCTCACCTCATGGCTTTTGCTTTCACATGCATGAAATGCCTGAATTATAGCTCCTCTCCTGTGGCCCGGCCAGTTCTTGGTCATCTTTTACTTGTACACATGAATGAGAGTTCTGCAGGGAAGCCTCTGGGGCCCTAACGTAGCCTCACGTCCCTGTACTTCTCATGCTAGTGTGCGATTTATATAATGTTATGTAATTGCCTGTTCAGTATCTATTACTCTCAAATAACTGTAAACTCCCTGTGACGGTCAGTTTCATGCATCACTGTGTGAAGCTGTAGGACTGAGTTATTTCATCCAACTCTCATCTAGGTGTTGCCGTGGAGATATTTTATAGATGTGCATGACATCTGCAACTCGCTGACTTTAAGCAAAGGAGATTACCCTTGATAATGTGAATGAGCAGAGTCCAACCGACTGAGAAGTCTTAAGAGCCAAACTGAGGTTTCTCAGAGGAAAGAGAAATCTCTCTTCAAGTCTGAAACATGAGTCGCTACCCGTGTTGCAAGCCTGCCCTGTGGGTTTTGATCTTTTCAGCCCTCACATCAAGTGAGCCAATTCCTTAAAATAAATCCCAATGAAAATCTCTCTCCCTCCCTCTCTCTCTCTCTCTCTCTCTCTCTCTCTCTCTCTCTCTATATATATATATATATATATATATATATATGCACATTTATGTACATGCAGCCATGGGTCGCTTAACAATGGGGATGTGTTTTGAGAAATGCATCAGCAGGTGATTTCGTCCTCATGTGAACACTCACACGCACCCAGATGTTACATGAGGCACAGCCCACTGCTTCTAGGCTGATAACTTTTGTAGCAGGTGACTGCACGGAATATAGCAACACTAGGGTAAATATTTGTGTATTTAAACATATTTAAACACAAAGAAGTTAAAGTTAAAAAACAAAAAGAGTCCTATACTTTTATGGAACCACCACTGTATATGTGGTGTGTCATTGACAAACACGTTGTATAGGCACATAATCGTACATAAACGTGTGTATGTATAAATCTCGTCTCAGTCCTGTTTCTCTGACAACTCAAATGCACTCTCTAAGACAAGGGACCCACATTGGTCTTATTTATTACCAGGTGTGCTTCAAATTTTGCTCAGGCTCTGAAGACAGAATGGTCAGAATGCACATTTTTATTACAAATTAATGAATGATGGAAAAATGGGTATGGCGCCTCCATATGATGCAAGTGGAAAATATCACATTCATTTAAATCAGACCCAAGAAGTCTTGGCAGTTGAAGTTCTTTCATGATTTTAATTCATGAAAAATGGTTCCAGCCTCAAAACAGCATTCCAGCTCAAAGGAGTGACTGAGAATGTCAGACTGAGTCAGCTTCTTTTAACTTCTCTCCTAATGCCTTTCCCTAAGTCCCCTCCTTTAGACTTCATCTGATTTACTTGCTCATGCTACAGAACTGGGTAACATTTTCATATCAGAAAAAGAATGTCTGTGTAAGGTCCCAGGTATCATCAGAACAGCCTTTGAAAATAACATATGCCCAAAGCAAATTTATTAGATTTTATTTATTTTACAGAAGTTAAAAGTTGTCCATTAGAAAGAAAAAGAAACTAACAACTGACATAATAAGGGGCTACATCTTGTTTATCTATGAGAATTAGTGCTATTATTCTCAAGCCGCTGGGACAAATAGAGGAAATTTATTTGAGCACAAGTGAAAAATTTAAATTATTTAATAGGTTTTCAGATTGACTTTGGGAGAAACACCGTTTCTTGACAATCCCATAGAAGGAAGAATTATTGTAATACAGTGGGTCCAGGCTTTGTACGATGATGAATCCATGATTACATGGGCTGTCACTAACCACCCGTGCTCCTGAACATCATTTAGGCAAAGTAAGAATTAGTATAATTTATGGCTTTGTTTCCGCAACTGGGACAAGGAAAGAATTGAAAGAACACTATCTGTTTTGCTCAAGGTCTTGCTGTTTTTTCCTCATTAAATTAAAATGAAAACCATGGAGAATATTGACTCAGAATCTTCCAAGTTCTATTTAATTTCCAACTCCATCTCAGAAACTGTGATCCCTTTTAGAGTTGGAATTGATTGCTTATTAGGTGTTTTAGTGAGCCTTTCATTTCTTACTTCTCCTCATTACCTCTGTTTGATCATCCAGGTAAATTGTATTGGTTGAACTGTTCGCACCAGACTTGCCTGAGCCTTGTTGAACATAAAGTATTTAATGAACACCTTGGCATATCTAACATTGGAATGCATTCTCTACAAGGCACACAGAAGGAACACCATTTCTGTCTTCAAGAACTTATGCTCCAGTTGTACAGCCACATTCCTATTTAAAAGTTAAAATTACAGGGTGGCACCAGTGGCTCAAAGGAGTAGGGTGCCAGCCCCATATGCCGGAGGTCATGGGTTCAAACCCAGCCCCAGCCAAAAACTGCAAAAAAAAAAAAAAAAAAAAGTTACAAAGCGATAAATAATCATAGTGTCTTGGTCCTAATCTTGACTTTTTCTTGAAGACATTAGTTTAAATACCCCTTACCCTGTCAGTCTTTGCCAACTCTTTCTGGTCTACATGTCTCTTCTGTGGGATTCTGTAAGTCTTTCCATTTTATCCTCCATGTCAATTCTGATTTCACTTTATAATTTGTGTATAGCACCTTCCAAGGGAAACAAGTATTTGATGGACAATTCCTCGCCTATGCTGTGTCACTTAAAAAAATATTTTTATGGAGGAAGCAACATTTGGGATGGGACTTGAGAGAATGGTTAGGGCATGTGATGCAAGTCCAGGGATTATAAACAGGAGTGCAGGACACATTTTCACACTCCTGGCTTAAGATTTCTGTTCTGTGTCTGCTGGTCTGGCACCGTCATTGATGGTGACAGAGGATTGTGAGCATGCTTCCTTTCTGTGAATGCACACTTGATGATCCTGCTTATAGGGGTGTGTGTGTGTGACAGAGAGAGAGGGAGACAGGTGTATGTAATGGTGGTGGCACTAAAATAGAAAATATATGTTTTTCTTTTGATTACTGACTTACAGGTCTTCCATACTGTTCTGAGGTGAGGTAGATGTGAGATTAAGAGGAATGTTTGCATATCAGAAGATGACTTTAAACCTCATGATAAGAACGCTGCATAGGGCTAGCTAATTTTTTAAGTACACACACTTCTCCATGGACACTTTAAGGATTAATGCGATATCTATCATAGACATGTGTAGCTGTATTCCACACAAACCTTGTTTATGGACAGATCCAAGAAAGGCACAAGTCTTCCTTGGTTGCTGATTAAATGTTACAAATATTGTACCATAAAAGCACAAAAAATAAAATGCAAATATATGCTTTTATTCATAGAATATGTTAAATCAAGCCAAATATAGCCTCATTTGAATCTGTTCCCATTGAAAGATATTTTTTTTTTCTTGTGTGAAATAGATGGTTTAGGTTTTTATAAAAAGCAAGTTCAAAAATTTCAGTAAATGAGGTTTTCTTTTTCTGAAAGCTCATCTGCAGCAAATAAAGGTAGTCTTTATTTCAACAAAGAATTTTAAATCATATTCAAATTAAGGTTATTCTGTCTTGATATTTTCTTTCAGTGTTCAATATGCATGAATGTCCCTGATATGATTCAGGTTATAAAAAATAATTTTGGACATTGCTATGAAGGTTTTTATGGTATAGATTTTTTTTAAATGTAAATGTAAGTCAAGTCTTAACTTGGGGATGGCCTGGAGACCCTCCCTGTGAGTAAACAGAGTCTGGTGACATTGATTTCAAGGGGGTGACTTTGAGAAGTACAAACAGTTGGTGTCAGGGGGTTTTATTAGCACTTGGAGGATGGATCCAGATACAAAATTGGAATCCATAGGCAAATCTTTGATTTCCAAGGAGGCAAATGTTTAATGGTAAATTGGAAATTTCATTTTTCTGGGAAACTGAGATCCCAGACACTTTATCAAGATGGGGACCTGGCAAGCACCTGGGCAGACCAAAGGCGCACTTGTGGCACTATGTGTATCAGGGCCCTTGAAAGGATGGGATTGGTGATCTCAGAAGTCCACAGGGTGCTCTGAAGAAGTCCTGGTAGTCTCCAACTCAGATCTGCACTTATTCTGGAAATTCAGATTGATGACTCTGCAGGTGGCCTCAATAATGCTTAAGGGAGAAAAGGACTAAGAGGAACCTGGATTTCAACAATTATGTTGTAAGCTCCAGAAATGTAAAGCTTATTATTACTCCTAAGGGCTGCTGGTGAGAATGCAAATTGATCAAACTGTTCTTGGGGGCTATTTTACCAATCAATTTGTATCAACAAATAACAATATACATAATTTATACTTCAAACATTTACTTCTAGGAGTTTTATTATGAGTAAATCATGCATGTATCTACACATGAAATGTTCCAAGGTACTTACTGCAGTTTATAATTATAAATAGACAACTAATTAAAATGAAAAAGAGGGGACCAAAGGAAGCAATTAAAATACACTAGAGGATGTTGGTTAAGCAAATTATATTCTTCTTTACTTAAAAAGTTCTCCACTGCTCTGCCCCCGTCACTCACCAATCTGCCTAACTCTTTTCATCTTTCAGATATTAATTTAGACATCATGTTTGCTGTAAACTCCTCCCAATTTCTTCTAGAAATCTGGCAATGTTCCTCTTGCACTTACTCTCATAATTCTTTCCAATTCTTCATCCATATCAATTCTTATCTTATGAGATGCTAAGTGCCTGGTTTATTGTCCTGATACCATCCAAAACGTAAGGTGATACAAGAAATATTTTCAGACAAACCCAAGTGGAAAGATTTTAACAACACGGGTTAGCAAGTATTAAATGTCAAAGGAAGTTTTTTGCACTAAAGGGAAGTGAACTAGCTGGAAACCCAAATAAATACCAAGAATAGTGAATGTGAACATAAATATACTAGGCTGTGTTATTTTCTTCTCTAAGAGGCACTAATGCAAATTAATAACAGTAAAATTGGACATTATAGCAAGGGTAGAACTAAAATCTATGATCAAGAAAGGAAACTTAGTAAAAGGAAGTCTACTCTGCATGGATTTTATATTACACATGAAGTGGTATAACACTACTTTCAAAGAACTACTTTATTCTAGACTGACAAATTACAGATATATATATTCTAATCCTTAGGGCAATAATAACCAACACCAACAACAAAGAATGAGAGACATGACTAAAATGTTAAAGTAGAACTAGTTTATCCAAATGAAGGCAAGGAAGGAAAACATGAACAAACCCAGGTGAGATAAATAGGGAACATGGAGAAATGGTATGCTAACACGCAGCCATACCGGTGACTGCATTAGGTACAAGTATAGCAAACACTCTAATTGGTGGAAATGGACAGTATGGAATTAAAAGCAAAATATGCTTATATGTTGTTACAAGAGATGCATTTTAAACATGAGAAACAGATTGGAGAAAAGTAAAAGTCGAGAAAAATTTGACACCACGCAAACACTGCCCATTAGACAGACTTAGTATGGTAACATCAGACAAAGTAGGCCCGGGACAGTGACTAAGACCTTACAGATAGGGGAGATGTTTATGAGGAGGACTCCCCAGGCAATCGAAGCAGTATCAAAAATACACTATTGGGATCTGATCAAACTAAAAAGCTTCTGCACAGCCAAGAACATAGTGAGTAAAGCAAGCAGACAGCCCTCAGAATGGGAGAAAATATTTG
>CAUYPK010072641.1:0-14306 GCA_963574355.1 Loris lydekkerianus | reverse complement strand
GGCAGGTCTATTTTTTGATCCCTAAGTGTTCTCCAAACATCTTTCCAAAAGGAATGTATTAATTTGCATTCCCACCAGCAGTGTAGAAGTGTTCCCTTTTCTCCACATCCACGCCAACATCTCTGGTCTTGGGATTTTGTGATATGGGCTAATCTTACTGGAATTAGGTGGTATCTCAAGGTAGTTTTGATTTGCATTTCTCTGATGATTAAAGACGATGAGCATTTTTTCATATGTCTGTAGGCCCTGCGCCTGTCTTCTTCAGAGAAATTTCTATTCAAGTCCCTTGCCCAGCCTGTGATGGGATCACTTGTTCTCTGTAAGTAAAGCAAGCTGACAGCCCTCAGAATGGGAGAAGATATTTGCAGGTTATGTCTCCGACAAATGTTTAATAACCAGAGTCTACAGAGAACTCAAATGTATAAGCAAGAAAAGAACAAGTTTATCTTATTCTTAAACATATATTACCTCATGTCATCCTCAAAATAACTTAATGAGATAAACAGAGCAGGTATTACTATAAATATTATAAACTGTCATTTACAAACAACAGAAAGATTTTGAAAGGCTGTGATGTTATCATGGTCAACGGTTAATAACAGGATTGGGGTTGCAACGTAATTTTCTTGATGCCTAGACTAATGAATGATCTTTCTGCATGCCTGGTGGGTTCAGGAAGCCCTTGGAAAAGAGGAATAGGAAAAAGGTAGAATTGTTGCTGGACAAATAAAGGATAAAACACTATGTTTTCAGATTTTCTACATTCAAAATATGACCGTGACCCTTACTTGCTATATGACCTGGGGCAACTTACTGCCTCAGTTTTCTCATCTGTAACAGAAGGGCAATTATAGAATTGACTAATTTAATGTTATTAAAAAGATTTAAATCAGGGCGGCACCTGTAGCTCAGTAGGTAGGGTGCCGGCCACATACACCGAGGGTGGTGGGTTCAAACCCAGCCCAGGCCAGCTGAAACAACAATGGAAACTACAATGAAAAACTAGCTGGGTGTTGTGGCAGGCACCTATAGTCCCAGCTACTTGGGAGGCTGAGGTAGGAGAATTCCTTAAGTTGCTGTGAGCTGTGATGCCACAGCACTCTACCCAGGGTGACAGCTTGAGACTCTGTCTAAAAAAAAAAAAAAAAAAATATATATATATATATATATATATATATTTACATATATATATTTTAAAATGAATCGAGGAATTGAGGCTAGTCATGGGCGTGGTGGTTCATGCCTATAATCCCAGAACTTTGGGAGGCCAAGGTGGGAAGGTTTTTTGAGATCAGCCTGGGCAACACAGTGAGACCAATCTCCACCAAAAAAAAAAAAAAGAAAAAGAAAAGAAAGAAAGGAAAAAAGAAAAGAAAAATTAGCTGGGCTTGGTGCTATGTGCTGTAGTCCCAGCTACTTGAGAGGCGAAGCAGGAGGATTGCTTGAGCCCAGGAGTTTGAGGCTGCAGTAAGTTATGAAAGCATCATGGTGCTCCAGCCTGGGCAACAGAGTGAGACACCATCTCTAAGAAAGTATGTGTGTATCATGTATGTATAGATGTATGATATTTATAAGACATACACTATATATATAAATTGAAGCAACTAATACCTTTATTTCTCTAGTATAGTACTTAATCAAGGACTGGGAAGGAATACTTGTGCAAGAAATGGAATATTGTATACTTTTCTTATTTGTAAATATTTCATGAGAATCTCTACAGAAAATGCATAACAAGCTGTATAATTGTCATAGTAAGTTATATACCATGTTGTTATATCTTATTGATACTTTGAATGTGGTCTTGAGTAGCCCAAAAAAGAATTTCAGGCTCTGGAGGTCAAAAGGTTTGCCAGGGAGGACTTCATACTCTTATCAAATCATTTCTATTAATATATCAGCATACCTCTTTTATTCAATGTATGCTGCTGAAAACTCTTACCTTTCCTTCTGAACATCAAGTCTTTATTTGACCATCCCTTAAGCTTAAGGCATATTTTTCCTTACAGGAAAGAGCAAGTAGTGATTTCCTTACTGTCATTTAGTCTCTGGAAATCAAGCCACTCACTAGAATAAAGTAATTACTTTCATTTTAAATAATGTATTCCTTTACCTTTCCTTTGTTTTCTTTTGATAGAAGCTGTGCTCTGCTTGTCCATGAGGCAATATAAAGTAATGTTGATGGTCCCTGAGAATGCAAAGTCAAAATTGTTTTCATTATCTTATTAAGGTATTATATCCCTTTTTTTTTTTTGGTATTGATGTTTGGACTTACTTTGCGAAGCAGTGGTGAGTAAAACTGATTCTTTAACATTACCTAAGATAGGCATCAGACTGTACTTATATTCTCCACTGCCATACATTCTTTTTTTTTTTTTTTTTGAGACAGAATCTCACTTTGTCACCCCAGTAGAGTGCTGTAGTATTATAGCTCACAGCAACCTCAAACTCTTGGGCTTATGTAATTCTCTTGCCTCAGCCTCCCAAGTAGCTGGGACTACAGGTGCCCGCCATGGTGCCCGGCTATGTTTCAAGACGGGGTCTTGCTTTAGCTCAGGCTGGTCTCAAACTCGTGAGCTCAGGCAGTCGCCCACCTTGGCCTCCCATAGTGCTGGGATTGCAGGTGTGAGCCATCCTGCCTGGACTACACACATTCTTACTTAAAAAAAAAAAAAAAAATGCCATTTTTTAAGAATGACCTTGATGACTTAATAAAAATTATGAATTTTATAAAGTTCCAACCCTTGAGTACACATCTTTTTAATGTTCTGTGTGACAAAATGAGAAATACATAGGAGGACTTCTATATACCAGAGTATTACTTTTGCCTCAAGGAAAATCGTTAGTGTGATTGTATTGGAAGCTGAACTAGCTGCTTTTTTCTTGGAACCCTTCTTATTACTTGAAAGAATGACTGATGGATAAACTGTGGTTACTCAGACTTGGCTGTTTGGCCGACATTCTCTTGTCTCTACTCTGTTCCTGTTTTTTCAGGCTGCACCGTCACCACTGTGCGTGTATTTCTTTGCAGCTCTAGTGTTTACAGAGCATTTATTTATATCTGGTATTACAGATACAGATGGTCTGTGGCTCTGAACTGAATTACTTTAGCATATAATGCTGAATTTAGGTAGAGATAGAAAAAATACATAATTTTAAAAGAATAAGAAGCAAATTAAGTCTTCCAGGGCTAAAATTATGTCTTCTAGGTTATTTAGGTTTCTTGTTTTGTTACTAACCTGCCTTATACTTTACTGTTTCTGCTTATTCATGATGGAATTCCTCCTTGATTTTTCTGCAAGGACTTTTGGAAGACAGGAGAAACTATTAAGATCAGAAGACCCTTCTGACTTCATCTTTGGGTTTATCGCAAATTAAGAGTAGTCTGTTCCTCTTAGATTGTTACTACTCTTTTCATATATATTGATGTGTGAATGTGATAATGGATTGAATGAAAATTTATTTTTAACTGGTCTTTTATTTATGGCTTCTACAGAACCTTGCCTCCTGGAATCCTTCAAATCCTGAATGTCTCTTACTTGTGGTGAAGGAACTTGTGCAACAGTATCATCAGTTTCAGTGTAGCCGTCTCCGGGAGAGCTCCCGTCTCATGTTTGAATACCAGACATTACTGGAAGAGCCACAATACGGAGAGAACATGGAAATATATGCTGGGAAAAAAAACAACTGGGTAAGGATTTTCGAGAATAGGATAAAAGGTCGCTTCATCTTTAATAAAATAAAATAATCAATTCAGATGTTCATTTATAGTAAATCTTAATCATTCCTTTAGATGAACATGGTTTAGATGCAGTCTTTATACTTTCTCATAATTAAGAATTTGAAGGAAACTTAGTGTTTATCTGCTTCATTCTCTTTCTCAAAGATAACACCTTGAAAGTTGTTAAATTGAGAGTCTTATCCCTAGCCCTGGATACTTAGAAGTCAGTACTTCATTTCTCTTTATGTCTGAATAATATTCCATTGGAGAGACTTACCACATTTTTTGTTTACTCATGTACTGATTAATGAACATTTGGATTATTTTCATTTTTTGACTTTTATGGATAATGCTGCTATAAACACTCCTGTGTAAGTCTTTTTAATACCTGTTTTTAAAATTGTGACTTGTACCCACACCTTTCCCCCCAACTTTTACTTTGCTCCACATCTTTTTGGAAACTTCTTTTTAACATATTTTATAATTAATATATCAGTTACAGGTTGCTATGTAAAATAATCATTCCAAAATTTAGTGGCTTAAAACTTTTATTATCATACCTTTTGATTATCAGGAATCTGCTTCTGAGTTCTCTCACAGGCGAGGCTGTCTAGGTGGTAGGCATCTCAAGGCTCAACTGGAGATAGATTTGTTACAAATTCATTCATGTGGTTGCTGGCATGATTCAGGTCCTTGTGGGCTGTTGAACTGAGGGCCTCAGTTCAGTGCCAGCTGTTGTCTGAAAGCTGCCTTCAGCTGTTTGCCTCCCTGGAGGGCAGCTAAGCTGGCAGCTGGCTTCATTGGAGCAAACAAGCAAGAGAGCACAAAAGAGACAGCGTTGTAAAGACAGAAGTCATGGTCTTTTATAACCTGATCCTGAAAGTGACATACCATAACTTTTGCTATATTCTCTTTGTTAGGTCCTGCCTTCTGCCATCCCCAGCACACAAAGATACATATGTGCACATGCACACATCGGCACGCCCACACACACAGGAGGATTACATAGAGTGTAAATACCAGGAACCATTGGGAACCACTTAGAGGGAGCCTACCACACTTGTTTATTATGTTTATTGTAATTAGATGTAAAATTTCTCGAGGGCAGTGATCTTTGTTTTGTTTACTAGTATATCTCAAACACTTGGGACAGTGTCTGCCACATCATTGGCATTCCAGAAACATTTGTTGAATGAATGAATTAATAAACTCTAGTTAGACAATAGAGTAAGTTTAGGTGTCTTTTTCTGTACTAATTTTTTTTAGGTTTCACTCAATTTTCCTTCTTAGGCTAAATGTGCTCCTCCTTTCATTTTTTAGCTTTTTTGTAAAGGATGTAATTTCCAGGTCTTATACACAATTAGTGCAACCAAAATTTATTCTTATTATAAAGCATCTTGTTTTTTTCAGTTCAAGGTTCTTTTTTATCTTTATGGTAAATTTATTTATAGGGTAGGAAAAGACACATAGCACTAAAATTTTTTTCCTTACTATTTTGAAGTATACAGTTCAGTAGTGTTAAGTATATTTATGTTATACTGCACAGATCTCTAGAACTTTTTTGTCTTAGAAACTAAAACTCTATACCCATGAAACACTAATACCTCTCCCCTACAGCCCTTGGCAATCTAGTTTTCTACTTTTTCCCCCTGTGATTTCGATTCCTTCAGATATTTGGTGTGAGTAGAAGTATCTTCTTCATATAGTGTTCGTCTTTTGTGACTGGCTTGTTTCATTTAGCATAATAATCTCTTTGAGATTCACCCATGTTGTAGCAGGTGACATGATTTCCTTGCTTTTTAAGGTGGCATACTGTTTCATTGTATGTACATACCACATTTTATTTATTTATACATCTATTAGTGAATATTAGGCTGCTTCCACCTCTTGGCTGCTGTGAATAGTGCTGCAATGAACACAGGTGTGCGCATATTGCTTCAAGAGCCTGTTTTGAGTTCTTTTGGATATATACCTCAGTGTGAGGTTGCTAGATTGTGTGGTAATTCTATTTTTAATTTTTTGAGGAACTTCCAATACTGTTTTCTTTAAAGGCTGACCATTTTATATTCCCACTAATAGTTCAAAATTTTAAACTGTTGATTACTTTGAAAGTGTAGTCTGTTTATATGGCTAGAAACAACAACTTTGTTGAATTTAGTTTATCCTCTGCCCCTAAATAATCAACCTAATTGTCCTCTCAAAAAAGGCTGGTAAGTTAATTTGGTATGGCTTCTTCTGGCGAACCTATGTTGTCTTTGGTGCTAATAGGCTCATTTGAAAATAGGAATTATTATCAAACTAACTTTAGTTTAGGATTTGTCTTCCTACTCTATTCTCTCTTTTAATATTAAAACTGAATTAGAGGGTATTTGGGAGGACCTCAACTAATGTGCATGATGCAGCAGCACATTTCAAAACTATTAAGAAATTAGTATAATTGTAATGAATGTTACTTAGTTTAGTGTAAGAATTTCACATCGTATATCGAAGCAGTACCCTGAACCCCATAAATGCATCAATGTACAAAGTTATGATTTAATACAAAATAATTTTTAAAAAGCTGAATTTAAATTTAATCTTGTTTTATGGCACCTTTTACTACCTAAGAATTTTCAAAATTTTATTCAGTGGCTCAGCTAATACTTAATTTGTGGTTTATCTAGCTGTAAAATTTAATTTCAGGCACAAAGACAGTTGTCTTTATAGTATTTTAAAAACTTTATGTTTAATGTTACTGATTTTCCTTTCTTTACTTAATAAAATCTACTACCCCTTTTCTTACCTGGGCCTATTTTAATTTGATATTAAGTAATTTGTAAACTTTAGGGCAATGGTTATGGATTTAGGGATGTAAAGAAACTGAAAATCCTATTGTTGCAGGAAGATGAGGCCCAGTGGAGAGAAAGAGCACTCAAACACCACATCTGTAAGAATTCCAAATGCCCCCGCGCTCCCCGACTGGCTTGGTCTTTCCCTTTTTATTGATAGTCAAAAAGTTCCAACCCATAGGTACCCTTCTCATTGGCCAGTTTGAATCAAGTGGGAGATGCTATTCCAGCCCCTACAGAATTACAGGATTTCACAGAACTTAGAAATTTCCGAGTTCCAGGAAGTTAAGTTTACAAATTCCTAAGAGCTAAGTCACCACAGAGAGGACCCTGAAGGCGTATCCTTGAGGTCTCCTTGAGAAGACCTGTTCTCCTTGACCTCACCTTTCTTGGGTATCCTCTCTCACTATAACAAGGCAAAGTAGATAGCAGACCAGGCCCAGGGAGGCCCTAGTAAAATTGGAGTTGAGAAGTAAAAATATGAGTTAGAATAAGGGAATAGGTCAAGAAAAAGTATGTAAATGTGAATCTTGAGTGATGAACAAATTAGACTTTGCCACGGGGATACAGGAATATGTTAAAGGACAGCTTGCTAATGGAATCAAAATCTAGGCCAAGAATCTGGAGATAAACACAGGACCTTGGCAGAAAGAAAGGAGCTTGATTTTGAGCCAAGATTTGTCTGAATTAGGGACTGATTTCATTGCCTATTGTTGCTATAAAAATTGCCAGAAACTCGGTGGCGTAAGACCACACAGATTTATGATCTTATAGTTTTGGAGTTAAAAGTCCTGAATGGCTCTCCCTGGGCTAAAATCTAGATGTTGGCATAGCTGTGTGCCTTCTGCAGGCTCTAGCAGAGATGGTTTCAAGGTATGAAGAAATGTGCAGAACTACTACAGAACTACTTTTGAGAAATTTTATAGAAATGGATTCTAGAAGACTGTATAGTTAGTAAAGCATTTCTGGCGATTTTAACAGAAATGAAGCTCAGATCTTTAAGGACAATTTGCAAACATTTGAGTAAGAATGCAATAGTTAGGACAACAGTTGGGTAATCAAGGAAGGTAAATATATGTTTAGATGTTCTCATTTTCAATAGAGCATTTGCTCTTTTCCCTCAGTGTTCTATAAGTGCACTTCTTTCTTGTTTAAATCTGTGGAAAAGCTGCACCTAAAAGATTGGGTATAACTCTGTCAACCCTCAGGTGTCTTATGGAACATCACAGGACTCTTCCTTTGACCCTGTCCTTTTCAATGTCCTTTTCAATGAATCCCTTCATTCAATTCAAAGGGATTGAATGAAGTTATACAAGGCATGTATCTCAATTTTTTTGATAGCACAGAGCTTGAAAAGATACCGTATATACTCAAGTATAAGCCAAGTTTTTTCGGCACAAAATTTGTGCCGAAAAACCCGAACTCGGCACAAATTTTGTTCTGAAAAAACTCAGCTTATACTTGAGTATATATGGTATCAATAATCATTAAAGATTTTTTAAAAAATTAATATTTAAAATTATTTTCTTATGCTAGAATGTGACACCAAATCAACAAGATGCACTTTAATAAGTCTACTATGCTAGGTTTTGGGTAAATAAAGAAGTATATCAGTCATGGCTTTTGCTCTTCAGGGTATTAAAATACAGTTGAGAAGGATCAATCTATATTTGTAAAAAAAGAAAAAAGAAATAATACAGGATAAGTTACATCTCAAATGGAATTTAGAGACTGTATAAGCATTCAGCAGAAAAGCCAATCACTTGTGACTGAGGAAAGCCTTTATTGGTGAGCTGGAACTGATGTAGGCCCTGAAGGAAGGTGAATGTAGACAGCGTCTACCAGAAGAGTAGGTCACTGGTTATGTGGTTGGGAAAACACAGGGGCATGACATATGTGGGGAACAGGATTATATGCAAATATTCAACTGGTTCACTGATCAATAAATCAAGTGGATGACGTCTTAGTGACATATTGAAGCATCAGGACATTTCTATATGAAATAATTGGGTATTTATTAGTTTAAACATGAAAATAATATACTCTAAATAAAACCTTACAAGAATGAATATGCTCTTTCTGGCCTGAATGTAAATCCATGTATTTTGGTTTTTCTGATTTGAGTTATCCATCTGATAAATATTTTCCATAATGAATCTGAGACTGTGCATAATTATTTTACCTTTGCACTGTGCAATTCTGTATCTCTTAGGATGGTCTTCACTGTTGTTATCACTGAATTTTTCTGTGTACCATATATGTTTATACTCTTAACCTTCTGTTTCTGCCTAAAAGTATAATATGAAGTGCTTAAAAACCTGATGTACTACTTCTTTTTACTATCATTTGGCACAAGGAAAAATTTAAATCTACACAGAAGAGGAAAAGGGCTCTCTCTGATCTGTTGTCAGCCTTGTGAGAAGCCTGTGAATGTGAAATACAGTGTTCTCTCCATCCTCTGCAAAGATACTCTTTTTCCCTCCCCAAACTTCCATTTAGAGGATTGTAGCAAGTGCACATTTCAAAATAAACATTTCAAAAAATGTCATTCTTAATTGTTTAATTCTTTACCTTTGACTTTTTGTTAACTCATTTCTCCTTGTTGCTCTGCCTTTATCTCCTTTAATGAATTTTGAACATTGAATTTCTTATCTATGCTGGTTTTATAATTTTTAATAAACACTATGTTTTTTTAAACAGGTTAAAAAAAAAGGAACTACATTGGGAAGCAAGCTTTATAGGTTCAGAATGAAGAACACTTTTTATGTGCCTGCGTGATCAGTTATTTTTTTTAAGTGTATTTATTTTTTATTTTGAGAAACCTTTTTATTTTGAAATAATTATAGATTCACAGGAAGTTGCAGAGTAGTACAGAGAGATCCTGGGTGTCCTTCATTCATTTTTCCCAGCAGTTGCATTTTATATAACTGTAATAAAATATGGAAACCCAGGAAATTGACCTTGGTACAATGTATGTGTGTAGTTCTGTGGCATTTCATCACATAAGTAATTTTCTGTAACCACCATTGCAATCAAGATGCAGATATTCTTTTACCACAAATATTTCCCTCCTGCTACCCTTTTGGACAGAGTTATTTTTAAGGTCAGAATTTTAAAAGGGATAAATCCCCATAATGTAAGCAACTACAATTAAAACCATATATCCTGTTTTGATATATATTCAAATAAAAATACATTAAACATTTTCTCAGTGGGTAAATCCTGAGGTCTCATTTTCTATTATGTGTATCAACTGCCCTGTTAACATATTTTACAGGGATATGTTGATCTGAAGAACCAGTATATCCTAATCTATTTTCTCTTGCTCATAACAGAAATACCCCAATACTAATTTATAAAGAAAAGGAATTTATTTCTTATAGTTTTGAAGGCTGAGAAGTCCAAGGTGGAGGGGCCCCATCTGGTAGAGCCTTCCTGCTAGGTAAGACTCTGTGCAGTCTTGAGGCCGTGCAAGGCCTCACACAGCCAGTGGGGCTGAGCATGCTACCCTGTGTGCTCAGGTGTCTCTTCCTCTTCTTACAAAGCTCCAGTTCTCCTCCCATGAAAATCCATTAATCCATAAGTGACTAATCCATTCCTGAGGTCAAAGTCCTTGTGATCCAGTCACCACTTAAAGGCCCCGCCTCTCAATACAGACACAGTGGTACTAAATTTCAACACGAGTTTTAAGGGGACATGTATTCAAATTATAACACCATGTTTATTAATTGTAACAAAGTATAGTAAATAAATTTGTGAATTTTTGTTTTGCTTTTGGTTTGATACTCAGAACTTAAAGTTGGCACATCATACTGAATTTTTTTTTGGTAGTTTTTGGCCAGGTCTGGGTTTGAACCAGCCACCTCCGGTATATGGGGCTGGCACCCTACTCCTTTAAGCCACAGGTGCCCCCCCTACTTAATTTTTTGATCAAAGTTATTGGTTTTCCTGATAGGAAATGTAAGTTTTGGGATAGTCCAAAGCCCCATATTTTACATGTTAATGATCATTAGTGGGTGATCCTGTGAGATAAAGCAGCTTTTTAAACAACATGTTCTTTCCTTTTGCAGATATTTTCCTTATAGTGATTTATACTTAGATATATAATGGAATGTAAGCCAATGACCTTTTTAATTGTATTTGACCCCAATCCTAGATATATGGCTTATACATTAAGCTCTGGCAACATCTTAAAAATATTGGGCAGAAAGGAAAGGAGTCTAGCAGTATTAGAGTAGGCCACTCTTAAGATGTTTTGGAGAGAGAGAGTGATCTGGGAGGAAGGAGCTTTGGTTTCTAGTTCTATCACTAGTTTTTTCTATGACTCTAGGTTTTCCATGTATCACTTTCATGGAGATAACTGTAATGTATGTCGTTTCAATCTGGACACAGAGATTAAACTAGATTCTGTGTGTGTGAGACAGAGTTCAGCAAATACCGAGATAAGTAATACATAGTATTATTGATATTATTAACTCTCTTTTGCATGTCCTTGAAGTAAAGTACTATAATAAGTGTTTAGTAAATGGCAGTTCAATTATTACTACAGTATTTTCTCTCAAAATGCAGTTAAGCATGAAGTTATTAATAACATATGTGGACCAGTAGAAGCTGTTATCACCAAGATGCAGATAAAGTATTAAGGCGATGTAAAAGTGAAGGTTACTTTTTAAGAATGAGGGTCTTGTTTATCTTTTCAGGAGCAGTTTGATGGACTTCTGAAGATGAAAGATAGATTTTGGAGTATTAGGAAAGTGAAGGGAGGGAAGGCAGTAGGTTTAGACAGAATTTGGAGGAAGAAGATAAAAGACATACTGGCTGCAAGAGGCAGTTAAAATGATCTCTTAGGCTAGTGACACTTGTCAGTCTGGCTGTCAGGAATGTTTCAGGTTCATGGTATTTGGTAGCTTAAGTAGGTCTTCAGGTATTTTTAGCAGGGAGTATCTGCCTTAATGAGATTAATGTTAATGGAAAAATGTCAAGAATTATAATGTCCAATAGAGGAAGCACTAGCCATTCAGGTGACTATTTGAGCATTTGAAACGGTGGCTAGTCCAAATTGAGATGTATGTACATGGACACATGGAAGTTTGAGGAATGAGTCAAAATAAAATAAAAACTCAATAATTTTTATTTTGGTTACATGTAGAAGTGCTAATATTTTAGATATATTGGGATACATTATTAATAGAGTATTATATATATTTAACCTGTTTCTTTTTACTTTTTAAAGTGATTTTTAGAAAATGTTAAATAGATTATTTAATCTTAAATTACTGTGTGGCTTACATTTGTGCTTTGCATTATTTTTCCTTTGGAGAGAACTAGTCTAGCACAATGGGAAGGGAGAGTAAGAATTAAGAGAAGGATCAAAATAACTGAAAGGTGTGGAAGTGGATGGCTCTGGTCATGCTGGTCAGCCATGTGTAGCAGGATGTGCACAGGCTTTCTCTCATAATCTCCCTTTATGCTGCTTTGGAGTTGTGCCTTGATGGCATTTTGTTTAGGGATAAATATATGTGGTAGCTCCTTTGAAAAGGG
Source organism: Loris lydekkerianus (assembly GCA_963574355.1). Taxonomy (NCBI): domain Eukaryota; kingdom Metazoa; phylum Chordata; class Mammalia; order Primates; family Lorisidae; genus Loris; species Loris lydekkerianus. Next base: position 2,216 of record CAUYPK010072641.1, on the reverse strand, counting down.
CGTAGTTTGATGGTCAAATATGCTATAGCATACTCTCAGGAAACCACTGTATTTGTTTTTATTTTTAACCATGGGGAACTATTGGGAGTTGCATGTTTATTTATTTATTTATTTACATTTTACTACCCAAATTTATTTTATTTTTTTTATTTTACTTTAAAGTACTATGAGGGTACAAGTGTTTAGGTTACGTTGTTCTCACTTATAAGGTAAAGTTCGAGTTGTAGCTGAGCCCTTTATCCAGAGGGTGTGCTGAACACCGTCACATTGTGTACATTGGGTGAGATCCCACAATTGCCTTCCTTCCTCCCTTTATTCACCCTCCCGCCACCCTTTTCCCACCTTCTCCCTCCCTCTTCCTAGACTGTCTCTGTGTTTTATAGTTGGTGTGGATGTGAAGTTGTTTATATATTGGTTTCATATTAGTTTTGAGTGCATTGGATACTTTTTTTTCCCATTCTTGAGATACCTTACTAAGAAGAATGTGTTTCAATGCCATCCAGGTAAACATAAAAGTTGTAAAGTCTTCAGCTTTTCTTATGGTTCTATAGTATTCCATGGTATACATATGCCATAGTTTGTTGATTCATTCAAGGGATGATAGGAATTTGGGTTGCTTCTACATCTTGGCAACTGTGAATTGAGCTGCTAATATCTTTGTGATAAAATGATTTTTGTTTTTCTGGGTAGACAACTAGTAATGGGATTACTAGGTGCACTAGTACTAGGAAATCAAATGGAAGATTGACTTTTATTTCTTTAAGAATTTTCTATACTTCTTCCAAAAAGATTGTATTAGTTTGCAGTCCCACCAACATTGCAAACATGTTTCTTTCCACGTTCAAGCCAGCATCTGCAGTTTTGGGGAGTTGCAGGCTATTTAAAATAACCTGTGACAGAGGCTCCTTTTTGAGTATTTTTATTTATTTATTTTTATTGTTAAATAATAGCTGTGGACATTAGTACAATCAAGGGGTACAGTGTGCTGGTTTCATATATAATCTGAAATATTCTCATCAAACTGTTCAATGTAGCCTTCATGGCGTTTTCTTAGTTACTGTATGTAGGCATTTGTATTCTGCATTTAGTAAGTTTTGCCTGTACCCATTCTAAGATGCACCTTAGCTGTGGCCCCACCCATTATCCTTTCTCTACTCTAACCTCCCCCTTCCCTTCCCCTTCCTTGGCCCTTTCCCCATATTCCTGCTCTATAGTTGGGTTATAGCCTTCATGCAAAAGCTACAAATTAGCTTCATAGTAGAGCTGAGTACATTGGATACTTTTTCTTCCATTCCTGAGATACTTTGCTAAGAAGAATATGTTCCAGCTCCATCCATGTCAACATGAAAGAGGTAAAGTCTCCATCTTTCTTTAAGGCTGCATAATATTCTATGGTATACATGTAGCACAATTTGCTAGTCCATTCGTGGGTCAATGGGCACTTGGGCTTCTTCCATGACTTAGCAATTATGAATTGGGCTGCAATAAACATTCTGGTACAGATGTCTTTATTATATTGTGATTTTTGGTCTTCTGGGTGTAAACCTAGTAGAGGAATTATAGGATCGAATGGCAGGTCTATTTTTAGGTCTCTTAAGTATTCTCCAAACATCCTTCCAGAAGGAACATATTAGTGTGCATTACCACCAGCAGTGTAAAAGTGTGCCCTTTTCTCCGCATCCACGCCAACATCTGTGGTTTTGGGATTTTGTTATGTGGGCTACTCTTACTGGGGTTAGGTGATATCTCAAAGTAGTTTTGATTTGCATTTCTCTGATGATTAAAGATGATGAGCTTTTTTTCATGTGTCTGTAGATCATGCATCTGTCTTCTTTGGAGAAGTTTCTCTTCAAGTCCCTTGCCCATCCTGAGATGGGATCACGTGTTCTTTTCTTGCTAATATGTTTGAGTTCTCTGTGGATTCTGGTTATTAGACCTTTATCAGAGGTATAACATGCAAATATTTTCTCCCATTCTGAGGGCTGTCTGCTTGCTTTGCTTACTATGTTCTTGGCTGTGCAGAAGCTTTTTAGTTTGATCAGGTCCCAGTAGTGTATTTTTGATACTGCTTCAATTGCCTAGGGCAGGGGTGGCGAACACGCGGCTCTCGAGCCGCATGCAGCTCCAACAAGGTAACAAAAAACACCTGACTGAGCATGTTATATTATGTGTTTAATATATTATTGTTAAAATTATATGCTTTTGTGTGAGTGTTT
>CAUYPK010072640.1:0-17729 GCA_963574355.1 Loris lydekkerianus | reverse complement strand
GTCTTAAATGGTTTATTCACTTTATTAAAGTTGCCATTGAATACTATGGGTTAATGTGGTATGTTAATGGTATACAGTATATCTAACAATCATGTATTGTAAAAGACGATGATGATGAGGAATCGAGTTTTGAAGGATTTTAACCTTTGTGATTTAGCTTGATTACCTGTTAAGCTACGGCTTTCTGCACTTTATTTAAAGTTTTAAAGGTGTTGTTTCTAGTTTACAGTTTTTCTTTAGCAATAAATGTTGAAAAGCATTTAACCTACTGATTCCTCAATTATTGTAATTGTTTTGGGTATATATTTTTATTTTTGAAATTTACCAGTGGCTGCTGCATTTTTCACCTCAGCTTATACTCGAGTCACTAAGTTTTCTCAGTTTTTAGGGTAAAGTTAAGGGGGTCGGCTTATACTCAGGTCGGCTTATACTCGAGTATATACAGTAATTTACTTTGTGCTTTCTTCTGAGTTTGCTGCATATTTTTGCTTGTCTTCTGAAATCTACTACATTGTTACCAAAAGTGAAAGTATTTTTGATATTTACATTAAATTAGAATATGGGAACACCATCTTTGTTATTGAGGTGAAAAATATTCATGTCCAGAACAATAAATAAATGCTCATGACACAATCACACCTATGTGGAAATGAAGAAAAAATAATAGCTGAAGAAATGATGGTGACCATGTCAGAGTTCACAATCACAATTCGTGCTACTAAATATGGCTTACATATTTTAGTAATAAGTTTATGGGGCCATATGCTTTAAATTTACTACCTTTAAACAAGTGCTCTCATAATAATTTGATCCAGGACAGTACCTATCAATTGGGGTGATATTTCATGCTATAAGTAAATAAATGTTTGAATTAACTAAAAAGGAGTCCTATGTTCTAATTGAACATTGAACATTTAGGACAGTGGTCACACCTTGAAGCTGAATGTGCTTCTAGAGGATGCAAGTCAGTGGTCTTAATGCTTGTACCTATTACAGTGGTCATGTGCATAGTTTACATGAATCTCAAAATTTAGCCCTTAATCTTTTCGTAACCAAAATCTAAATTCCCTTGGTCTTCTGACAAGTGACTGGTTTGTTGAGGGGAGGAAGCATGTTGTGTTCCCTACAGAATCTGGCCTAGTTACGGCTTTACTAGGATACACTTCATTCACACCTGTGCAAAGACTCACAGTCAAGACTTACTGGGACCTTACATCTAAAATCCTGTAAGAGGCTATATCTCAAATCTTCCAGTAGGTGGGAGGCAAACCCCACAACAAACAAAAGAGATCTTGATTTCCAAAGTACTGGCAAAATAATAGTGATAATGTGGAGCCCCTAGGATGGAATGGGGTCTCATGTGTGACATGGGGGGAAATGCCAGTGCACTGAGATGTGTGCAGACCAACTCTGTGTCCTCTGCTCTGAGACTGAGAGCCTAGCCTGGCTTTTCCCTGCTGCCCACCTGTGTTCACAAGGCCTATGTGCTATAGACTCAGTTATGTGTCACAAATTCCTATTTTGATCTTGAACAACCAATATAGCCTTGTTGAAGATCCTATATGGTGGTAATTAGGGTTAAGTAAAGCTTTAAGGGTGGGAACCTGTTTCAGTAGGATTAGTATCCTTATAGAAGAAGTCATTGTATACCTCACCTACCCTCCATTCATGCAGAGGAAAGGCCACGTGAGCACCTGGTAAGGAGGTAGCATCTGCAAACCAGGAACAGGGTCCTCATCAGACCGTAACATTGGCATTCCCATGTTTTTAAATTGTTGGAAATAGGTTTCTGTGGTTTAGGTCCCCCAGCCTAGAGTACTTTGGAGTGACAGAGCAAGTAGATTCGTATACTACTATCCCAACCCTCCCTGAGCAGGACCAGTGTCAGGAGGACCCTGGTGGACATGGGAACTGAGCTTTTTCCTCTTCCTCCTGCTATTCTGACACATGGTGAGGAAGGAGGACTCAACCTCAGTTTATCTGCGTTAAACATGAACTTTCCCTTGAGGGTAGAGGTGTTGGCCTGTTTTGCTTTCTGATCAGAACTGTGTAAAGACAAATTAGCTACCTGCTTGTATTAATATTTAGGGATGTTCATGTTTCTTCCCCACTTAGGTACCAATTCTAACCTTGTGAGAACCCTATCTCCAGCCCACCTCCCTGTATCCCAGGAGAGAGGGTCACTGCCCCATGCAGGGCTGGCATGTGTGAACAGTGTCCTAGCCTGGCACCAGCAGAACCCAGGACTAGTTCTGAGCTCTTGCAAGCTCTGGTACTTCCCAGACATGATGCCTTCCAAGGTCAGGGGTCATGGGCCTAGAAAAGGTGACTCTGGCCATCAGCTGCTGAGCTGCCTTCATGGGCACCTTCCCTCTACCCCTGTCACCTTTTGGAACAAACTGCCCTCAGCTGTGGCACTGTCTGGGTTTGCTTGCAGTCTGGGGCCTCCTCTGGGAGCATGCTGGTGACAGCTCTGAGATCATGCCCTCTATCCTCTTCTGAATTCTCCCACCTACTCTATGGGCACCTCTAGATTATCTCATGGGTGTCACTTCAGGGGGTTTCAGAGCATCTCTTCCACCACCTACTGTGATCTCATGATGTCAACTCATTCTCACCTTATATAGGGCTGTTCCATCCATCTTCAGAGCTGCAACCTTTGTTTCTCTCACATCCGGCCCACTCATGGTAGTCTGTAGTCTGACTCCCCTCCCTGAATTCCACTGGATGGGCCATTGAGAGTAAGTCATGTTTATTGGAGCCCAGAAAGTAAAATGGAAAATAATCAGAAGCTTATGCATGGGGAAGACAAGACCCACTGTATACAGAGTACCAGCAGCCACGTGAGTCCTAACAGGTGAGCAGAGAGACCTCATAGGCCTCTGTCAGTGGCCCTGGAGTGTCTTGTAATGTGACTGCATAGCCCCTGAACCATGTACATGCGCTGCTCTGTTTGATGGAGCAACATGGGGGGTATCTACCCACACTGAGCTCTGAGGACAAGTTGTTCCTCCACCTGAGCCTAGACCCACTGCCTGTGCCCCAGAATTTTCTGCTCTGTTATCCTCAGGTTCCCTTCGGGCACTCAATGTGCTCAATAATGGGTGGGTCCTGCTCAGCCATCAAGGACAGGGGTAGATCCTGAGTTTCCTGACCCTCAAGCTGTGTAGTGGGGAAGACTGTGGGGGGAGGGGCGCTTATTGTTAGCTCTAAATGTTAACACTTCATTTATATTTAAGTCATACTTTATAATAGATATTATAGTTATATCTACTAATGGAGCACACAAGTGAGCTTTTTTTTATGCCTCTTTTACCTTGCACCTCTCCCTTTTCAAATAATTCACAAAAGGCAGTGTAGTTCAACAAAGCTTTCAAATCAAAGTATTACAAAGCAGCTTATAAATTTCAGGGAAAAATGAAGTTTTGGGTGGGCCAAGGCTGAAAAAGATGAGGAACATCTCAGGCTGAAAGAGAAGGGGAGGGCAGTAGGGTAGCAGAGTGAGGTAGTGAGGGGCAGCACTGCCAGGGGCAGAGCCACCCCAAGAAGACCTCTGAGCAGCAGCAATAAATCACTTAAAGGATAGAGAAGAGCAGCAGTCTGACAGTCAGCAGGCCACACATGTGAAGGAGATTTCCAATCAGGGGAGGCCATATCCACCACCTCTGTCTGAAGCTCCCACTGTCTAAGACCCATAGCAGGTGTCTGTGAGGGTTAGCACCCAGCATTCCTCTGTGTCTGTGTGGAGGCTGAATATGAGGACCCCAGAAGCAGGACACCCTCTACAAGGACCTTTTGCTGGTGCTGGATCTAGGCACTGGTTCTAGCCAGTTGGCGAGGACTCTTGCCCAGGCCTTGTACATCTACCAGGAAGCTGAGGACACAGAGATCTCTATTGACCCAGAGACCCTCATCATGGACATTAAGGTGATAGATGAAGGTTGGTGCTGTGGCTATGGTGGTGAAGTTTGTTTCTACAATTGGAACATTTTGGCACATTCCCTCCCTACTTCATGGAGCTCAGTGAGTGAGACTGGGGCCCCATCTTTCCCTTCCCTCTGTAATTTGGCTTATGTCCACCTAAATCCAGTCTCTTCTCTGTACTCTTCATTGCCTTCACCTTTTTGTCTGTGTCAAATGTGTATCTTTGTCTTATAAAGACACTTGTGACTAGGCGGCAGGGCAAGATGGCAGACCAGAAGGATAGTTTGGCTGAGCTCTCCTAGTATGACTTGGGAATAAAAAGAACTCAGCCATATCTGGCTTGGGGACCTTACCCAGAGTCATGGTTCAGGGAGCACAGCGAGGTGGTGATGTACAGGAGACAGTGTGTGATCCAGAGTGGTGGAAGTCTGACTCACTACACAACTGATTGGGAGCCAGTGGGAATGACTTGCCTTCCCACACAGGTACAGGGATGAGAGGAAGCCTTTCAGCATTTTTTGATTTTTGGGAAAGCTGCATGTTGAGTGGAATGCTTGGAAGAGTAGAAGGACTTGGCCAGTATGCAGCAGTCAGATTTAAATACCAGGAGGAGTGGATTTGTCATTGGTTTGATGGCTGGTGGGGCAGCCATACTGGGATGGTCCTGGTTGCCACAGTCAGCCATTATGGGAAGTTGGGGAGAGGGTCATGAGGGTGGGCGTCTTAGCAGGGGCCTAAAGAATGGATGTCTTTGTTCTACCTGCCAGAATCAGGACTCCACTCTTGGGACAAGCTGAATGGCTCCCCCACTCCACAGGAACTGGTGTGAGGGGGCACTGTGGGACCTGGCTCTGAAAGATTCTGGAGAGCTTTTTGATACCAACCTGGCAAGGTCTAAATACTGAGGAAACAATTAGATGATCACCAAGGGCAAGTAAGTTAGAAACCAGGACCATCCTGGGAACTAGAGAGAAGTTGCTGGCTGTGTTCTCCATCCCCTGAAAAACCACAATGCCACCCTGATGTCCTAGCAATATATTGCAATATGTGTGTGTGTGTGTGTGTGTGTGTGTGTGTGTTTGTGTATATATATATATATATATATATATATATATATATGTAAAAAAAATTTTTTTTAGGTTTTTTTCCCTTCTTTTCTTTGTTGCTGAGGTTGCTGCTGTTTTTGTCTACTTGAGCCTTTTTCATTTTGTTTTATTGTAGTTTGTTTTTTGTTCATTTGTTTGGTTGGTTCGATTCTTAATTTCCATACTTCCATTTTTACATTCATCGAGAGCATGGCCTGTTGTATTTTTGGTTATGGTATTTTAGTCTCATTTATTCTCTATACATCACTCCTCTCCATTATCTCTTTTAATATAGAATCTTCTACTTTTCTCACCTTTTCCACATAAATAACTTATGTAGCAGCTAAGATATCCCTTCCTTTTGGGGAGGGTCTTTCTTTCTTTCCCTTTTCTCTTCCCTCTCTCTCCTTTATTTGATACAATTGTATTTTTACTTTCCTTTATCTACTCTGTTATTATTATTATTATTTTCTTTCTTTCTTTTTTGCATTGAGAGTGGGGTAGCACAGCTGTGGTATGGTGGGGAGGTCACATGAGTTGTCTGGCTCAGGAAGGCCAAGAGATCATGGTCTAGGGACCCTTCCACCTTTGGCCCTGGGAAGACAAAGGGCACACTACAGAAATTTTCTTTCTTTTTCATTTTCATTTATTTTTTCCTTACTGTTTTGTGTTTTTGCTCTTTTCTTTCTCTTCCTATTTTTGGCAGAGGAGGATTCTGGCTTTGAACAGGCTAGTAAGTAGCTCCTGATTTTGAGAAACCCACCCAGTCTAGCTCCTCAAAAATGCTTGAGTTACAGGCCAGCCTTTGCACTGTGCTTCTCAATGTCATTTCTTCTATTATTTTCATTTTCTCATCCTGTCTTCCTTCTCTTCTATTCTTCTATTATGTTCTCTCATCCCTCTACTTTTCTTTTCTTTTCTTTTCTTTTCTTTTCTTTTCTTTTCTTTTCTTTTCTTTTCTTTTCTTTTCTTTTCTTTTCTTCTTTCTTTCATTTCCTCTTATTTCTCCCTGCTCTCTCTTTCTCCTTCTCTTCCTTTTGGACTTATGTCAAGAGGCCAATTCAATACCTGAGCTCTGAGGTAAGGTAATTTGAAGCAAATGACTGGGGGGGGGGAAGGGGAGGAGAAAAAGGAGGACAAAGAAGTTAACAAGAATAAAGCACACATGATGAGCAACCAACAGAAAAATTCAGAAAACATAAAAAACCAAAATACAGCAACTCCTCCAAGGGACCATGTGGCAGCTACTACATAAGACTCCACCTATAAAAAATTAATGGACTTGAAGAAAGGAAATTTAAAATATGAATAATAAAGACAATAAAGGGAATGGAGAAGAAAATGAAAGGAGAGAACCAAAGATAAGTAGAACATAGAAAGGATATGGAGGAGCTTAAGGAAATGAAGGAGACAATTGGGGAATATAAAGGTGCTGTAGAAAGTCTCAAAAATAGATTAGACCATGGAGAAGAAAGAATCTTAAAGGTAGAGGATAAAGTTTTCAAGTTAACCCAAGTAGTTATAGAGGCAGAAAGGAAGAGAGAGAAAGAAGAATAGTCACTTAGAGATCTACGGGACTTCTTGAAGCATTCAAAGATATGAATAATATGGATTTATGAAGGGAAAGAAGATTGTCCCAAAGGAATGGAAGCCCTACTGGAGACTATCACAAATGAAAACTTCCTGAGTTTTACTAAAGATCCCGACACACTCCCGACAATAACTCTGGGTTGAAATTGAACTCTGGGTCATTTCAACTCAAACAGGGATTCTCCAAGAAACATTGTAATGAACCTGTCCAAAGTAAAAAGAGAAAATTCTACAAACCTCCAGAAATGTCAACTGACCTACAGGGACAGATATTAGGCTGGCAGCAGATTTTTCTACTGAAACTTTCCAAACCAGAAGAGAATGGTCATCCACCTTCAACATTCTTTAACAAAACAGTTTTCAACGCAGAATTCTGTATCCAAATAAACTAATCTTCAAAAATAATGAAGAAATCAAATCTTTTGCAGATATACAAACACTGAGGACATTCATCACAGGACCAGCTCTACAGGAAATACTTAGATCTCTTCTCAACACTGAACATCACAATGGACCACCAGCAAAGTAAACACCCGGGAGCTAAAGGTCAAAACTTAGCATTCATAATGGCACAAAGGATAAACCTACACAACAGACTTTCATGTAATAAGATGAATAGAATTCCACCACACTTATCAATTCTCTAAATAAATGTCAATGGATTAATTCCTCACTGTAGAGGCACAGGCTGGCAAATTGAATTAAAAAGGATAAGCTATAAATGCACCTAGGCTTGAAGGACAAAACAAGACTCAGGGTTAGGGGATGGAAAATGGTATTTCAAGCAAATGGAAATCAGAGGAAAGGAGGGGTGGCAATCTTATTCTTCAATACAAGAGATATAAAGCAACTAAAGTTAAGAAAGACAAAGATGGACACTTTATACTGGTCAAAGGAAAAATACAACAAGAAGATATTTCAATTTTAATATTTATGCACCCAACTTAAATGTTCCCAGCTTTATGAAACAGACCTTGATGGGCTGAGCAATATGATATCCCATAACACCATAATAGTTGGGGACTTTAACACCCCTCTGACAGAACTTGACAGATCCTCTAAATAGAAACTAAACAAAGATAAAAAGGGCTTAACTATGACCCTAGAACAAAAGGGACTAATAGACATATACAGAATGCACCATTGCAAAGCTAAAGAATATACATTTTTTTTCATCAGCCCACGGTGTATTCTTCAAAACAGATCACATCCTAGGATACAAATCAAACCTCAGCAAAACTAAAAAAAAAAAAAAAAAAAAAAAAAAAAGAATTTATACCTTGTACCTTCTCAGACCACAAAATAAAAGTGGAACTGGACACCAACAGAAATTTTCAGCCCCACACAAAGGCATGGAAATTAAACAATCTTATGCTGAATGATAGCTGGGTTCAGGAAGATATAAAAGAGGAAATTGTTAAATTCATTAGACATAAAAAAGTGAAGACACAAGTTACTAAAACCTGTGGGATACAGCAAAAGCAGCCTTCAGAGGAAAATTTATTGCATTACATGTCTACATTCGAAAAACAGAAAGAGAGTGCATCAACAAACTCACAAACCATCTTATGAAATAGGAAAAGGAAGAAAAATCTAATCCCAAACCCAGAAGAAGAAAAGAAATAACAAAAATTAAATAGGAGATTAATGAAATTGAAAGCAAAAGAATCATTCATAAAATTAACAAAACAAAAAATTGATTTTTCAAAAATAAAGAAAATTGATAAACCTTTGGCCAAATTAACTAGAACCAGAAAAACAAAATCTCCAATAATCTCCATCAGAAATGATAAAAACAAAATAACAATAGATGTCACAGTGATACAAGAGATTATCTCTGAGTACTACAAGGAACTCTACACCTAGAAATTTGACAATGTGGAGGAAATGGATCAAAACCTAAAATCATACCCTCTCCTTAGGCTTAATCAAGAAGTCATAGATTTCTTGAACAAACAAATTTCAAGCAGTGAGATCAAGAAAAAATAAAAATCTCCCAACAAAAAATGCCCTAGTGTAGATAGCTTCACACCATAATTCTATCAAATCTTCAAAGAAGAGCTTATACCCATGCTGCAGAAAGTATTCCCAAAAAATTGAAAAGAAAGGAATCTTCCCCAATACATTCTATGAAGCAATATCACACTGGTACCAAAAGATAACCACCAGGATACCAGGAAAAGACCCAACTAAAAAGGAGAACTTCAGACCAATTTCTCCAATGAATATAAATGCAAACATTCTCAATAATATTCTAGACAATAGATTACAGCTACACATTAAAAACAGTGTGTACCACAATCAAGTAGGTTTCATCCCAGAGAAGTAAGGTTTCTTTAACATACATAAGTCCACAAATTTAATTCACCATGTCAACAGAAGCAAAAGCAAAGACCCTGTGATCCTCTCAATAAATGCAGAAAAAGCATTTGATAAAATTCGGCATCCTTTTCTAATTAGAACACTTAAGAATATAGGCATAGGTGGCACATTTCTTAAACTGATTGAAGCCATCTACAACAATCCTACAGCTAATATTATACTGAATGAAATAAAATTGAAAGATTTTCCATTTAGAACTGTAATCAGACAAGGTTGTCCTCTATTGCCATTACTATTCAACATAGTGCTAGAAGTTCTAGCCAATACAATCAGGCAAGAGAAGAAAATAAAGGGCATCTAAATGGGAGCAGAGGAGGTCAAACTCTTGCTCTTTGCCAATTACATGATCTTATACTTAGAGAACAGTCATGTTAATGTTGGATGTAATTATCATTAATGCATTTCCTTACTGATCAATATCCCTGTTCAAAACCAGTCTCTTTGTGTCATCATTCCCTATATCTCCCTTGCAGAAAAATTGTCACGCACAGATCCACACATCCTGCTCCATCTCTGAAGCCCATTTTCTGGCCATAAATATCTCTGCAACTGCCATGTGGATGTTCTCTTCCCCCTGCAGGAGCTCTGAATCCTGCACTATGGGCTTCCACCCAGGTGCATGCCCTGCTCATCACACTCTCTGGGCCACCCAGCCCGGGCAAGCAGCACCACCTCTCCTGTGTGGGGACACCCTCCTCTCCTACTGTAGCTTCCATACCCCAAGCAGTGTTCCCACCTCCATTTCCTGATTGATTCTCTCCTCACCCTGCTGGGCCCCACTGTCTTAATCAAGACATTGAGAACTGCCTTCTCTTAGGAACTGGAAGAGATTTTGTGATGGTGGACCGTGCAAGTGTACAGAGTACAGTCAATTTAAGGGTGCACACGAATGCTGGCTCTGTGGAAGACTCCATGTAAAAAGGCTGGGCTGGGTTGAGGACATGTAAGGGTAGCACACACAAGAATCTGAGGCACTCGGGGTACATCTAGCATGAATATGTGCAGCAGCAACAGAGTCAGGAAGCAACTGATGCTCCTCAGATGGGGAGGGGCAAAGTCTATCCTGATGGAAGGAGCGGGGCAGAGCATTCAGAGGTGAGGGAAGATGGATCACTTAGCTGAAGATGACAGGTTAATGATGACACACCTGCCCTCCCTTACAAATCATGAACTCCATGATTTTTCTCCCACTCCTACTTCATGGCATCTCTGAGTGGTAGTGCTGATACCTTATCACACAAGGGCATCAGGGAATCAGAGAAAAGAGGAAGCCTCTCTGTCTTTAGTATTATCCTCTGGTACTAAACTCAAGGAGCCTGTAAACCATCTTGCAGTGTCTGGGGGTTGGGTCATCCCCAACAACCATTCATAAATGGAAAGGTAACAGGAAAAACATGCCTTAACATTTGAGAGATGTGAATAGCACTCCCTTCACAGGATGCTAGACATCGAGAGGTTGGCTTTGCTCAACTCACTGTCTTTAAGCTTAACTCATATCTCTTTTATTTTTTTTCCTTTTATTAAGTCATACACACATAGATCATGAATACATTTATGCATATGTGGGGTACAATGTGTTGATATTTTTTATACAATTTGGAGTGCTTACATCAAACTAATTAATATAGCTTTTGCCTCATTTACTTAATTATTATGTTAAGACATTTGTGTTCTATACTTGATAGATTTGATTGTACCCTTGCAATATGCTTCATAGGTGTGTTCCCACTGTTTACCCCCCCTCTATCTTAGAGTTTGTTTCATAGCCTTGAAGAACCCTGAGCTGAGAGCAAGGGGTGTGAGCTCCCTACCTCACTTCCTGCCACACCAGGTTCTAATGACAAACTTACGTCCAGGAGAAAGAAATAAAGGGTAAGCAAACTCCCTGACATATCTCAGCCACCCCTGTTATCAGTCTGTAGCAAACAAGACAAAACTTTTGTTCCTCTCGAAAAGCCTGAACTAGTTTTCCTCTGCTGAAAACACTAATTTCCCTCAGTGCTGTGCCATTTCCCTTTCCTCCTTCTTTCTTTTTTTCCTCAGGAAAGTAAATGAACTTTTTACTTCTTTCTATTCTAATCTTTGTGTGAAAATTCTTTCTTCTCTGTGCTGTGAGCACCTAGTGAGAGCCTAAATCTAACATTATGTCCCATAACCCCCAGAGATAAAAACATTCTCAACAGATGAATCTGTGCTGCCCTGGTCTGCTCTGGGACATCTGGAGAAACTGGGATTATGCTGAGTCCCCTGAGATGAGCCAGCCCTACAGCTGTGCCCAGCCTGCCCACCCCTTGATTATTTGCATGTTCCCAGGGCACAGCCCTCACCCTGGAGACTTATTAGCAGGCTGGTCACATCCTCATCCTGTGTAGGAGTCTGTTCCTATCAGGACACAGCATGAACATGAGGGCCTCAACTCAGCTTCTGGGGCTCCTGCTGCTCTGGCTCCCAGGTAAGGAAGGAGAACCCCAGGTATTAATTCAGACAGTGTGGTCAGTCCTGCCTGGCTCCTCAGTGTGTGTGTATGGGGTGGAGGTCCTCTTATAACATGGTAAATTGTGTGGATGTTTATTTCATATTTCCAATCTCAGGTGCCAGCTGTGCTATCCAGATGACCCAGTCTCTACCCTCCCTGTCTGCATCTTTAGGAGACACAGTCCCTATCACTTGCCGGGCCAGTCAGAGAATTAACAATTATTTAAGTTGGTATCAGCAGAAACCAGGGAAATCTCCTAAGCTCCTGATCTATGCTGCATCCACTTTGCAATCTGGGGTCCCATCAAGGTTCAGAGGCGATGGATCTGGAACAAATTATTCTCTCACCATCAGGGATCTGGAGGCTGAAGATGTTGGAAATTATTTCTGTCAACAAGGTTACAGGTACCCTCCCACAGTGTTACAAGGCTGAACATCAACCCCCCAGGGAAGCAAGTGCCTGAGGCTGGGCGGCCCCAGCTGTTCTTCCTTGTGTCTCCATCTGCTGAGAGCATTTCTCAGAGGCAGCCATGCTCTGAAGGTCACTGCACAGTTTTAATAGAAGGGATGTGGGAGGTCCCACTCTGCCCTGTGTCTCTTTCCCCTCCTTGCCACAGCAGAAGAGTGGCAATGCCTCTCCTGATCTCACCATGAATAGAGGTGATTATATCTGGAGTCTCTGTATGATGTCTCGGTGGACATCATACTGCACAGGACAAGCTACTCTAGATATTCCAGCTAGGATAGCATTGATGTACAAGGTATTAGAGTCTAAACTTTAGGGTTTAAATGAGGGGTTGGGGGTATAGTAGTCAAAGATGCAGATACTAGAAAGTGGGATTCCCTGGTCTCCGTCCAGAAGCCAGTGTGAATCTGCCCTGCAATGTATGGGCTGCATCACCACGTGCTCCTCAGTCCTGTCTGGGAAGCCCAGGGCCAGGGGTGCTGATGTTCTCAGCTGCTTGCAGCACCTGGCTGGGTGAATCTCCAGACATCACATTTGTTCTTATATGTGGCTGCAGGTGTGCAAGGATAGTATCAAAGGCTCCTCTTCTAAGTTCCAAAGCTCAGAGAGGGGGCCCTCATTGAACATCTCTAAAAGATACCAGAGAGGGAAAATAATCTCCATCTAATGTGATTCCAGAATGATGATGATGTTTGGGAACTGTCAGCTGATGTCACGCGTGGTCAGTATTTCTCAGCTCTCAGAATTTTGTCAGTTAGTTGATGCACCCAAATGTTGTCAGCAAGTCTGAGATCTTACCATTGTGTCATATGGTAAAAAGAAAACTGAGGAATGAGTTATATCTCTCTATCTCTGTTTATCAATCATTTGACAAATAAAAACCCTTTTTGACTATAAATACACATACACACATATCACATTATTTATATGCCCAAAATTAGACTAGAAGCCAGTAGAGCCACTAAGTGATGCTCCACATGCAAAATAGCAGATCCAGCTTAGATGTTCTGAGTGAAAATTTGCCTTTTAATGAGATAACAGGGGATCTACAGAAGGTTTAAGAAGCCATGAGTTAGGGAAAGTGCACTTGACATAAGCAGGTGTTTAATTGTTTTTATTCAATGAGACCATTATACAAAATTTGTTTAAAGTCACATTCTGAAAACACACCAAAGTTATCTTTAACCCAATTTAATTTATTTTAATTTAATTTAGTTTTTCATTAACACATGATAACATTTGATTTTTTAATGATGAAGCTTAGAAAACATAATTATTTGTCACATGATCAATCATTTGGAACATTAAATGGAGTAAGGTTTTTAGAAACTTGAGGAACATTAAGGTAATAGAATAAAAGAAAACTTTGTGTACCTGTGTCAGGGATGTTGGGACTTCAGTTTGCTTATGTAGCTTGACCTCAGGCTGTTTTTCAGCCTGTCAGGGGTGTCATCACCACCCCTTCAATATTGGTACCAGATCTAGCAAAATCGGTACTCTGGAGATAATTTCAGTGACCTACAGCAGAACCAGCCAGCTGAGAGCTACATAAATCAGCAGATTAACCTGAACATCTGTAAAATTAAATGCTTAGGGCTGTTAAGTACTGTGATGAATGGTTTGTTATAAAACGTTGGTGTTGAAAAGTTGACTAGTATGATATGGAACATCTATAGGTACAGATACATTTGCATAAATATGGATACTCAGAAAACCATTCATAAAGAGAGGAAAACATAAAACACACATAAACATTAAAAACATTTATATAAACAGAATAAAAAGTTGTCATTTATAGAACACCTAATAAGAATAGTTTGTAGTGAAATCATCCATATGTAGCATTAGTTAATACAACAGTAAGAGTGAGGTATTACATATACAATAAAGATTTATTGAAAATAATTAAGTTTGCGTTTCATGAAAAAGTTTATATATACATGTATATGTGTTTACATGTAGCATATTTGCAAATATCTTTACATATTACTTGCTACATAAATTCATTGTAGAGACACACAAAAGCATTTGGGCTTTCTCACCTGTGGCCCTGCTGGAGGGCACCTTGTATTCTTAGACAGCCACTACTGTGTACAGCGAAGTCATGCTTATGTAACTGCTGCTTGGCATGTCGCCACTTTTGTTCCCCTGGGTATAAAGGTGCATAGGACCTTTCCCTTGTGTGGATTGCGGATCACGGATTGCTATGTGTAATCTAGCTCCCTGGACAGCAGGAGCTAGGGCAGACCTCCCACGTAACTTATCCCACCAGCTGCCCATGAACTGAATAAAGCATGTTACATCTGCCCTCCATGCCTGAGTTTCTCTCTAGTCTGGCTGAATTAGAACATTGGCATTACACTCAAATGTACAATCATGTCTAAACAAAATTATGTGACCACGTACATCTATATATGCATGCACACACAGAGATACATACAACACACACATATGTACAAAATTATAAGGGTGTCAAGGAAATGTAGTTCAGCCTTTCTAGACCCTGTCTTACACAAGACCTGTGGGAACCGAGAGGATGGAGGAATATTAAGAGAAGAGATGTACAAGCAGCATAGGATGCTGCCTACATTTAGTTAAGTAATTTTCTTTCTACACTTACCATTTTCTTTAAAGTTCTCTCCCTCTCTCTTTCTTTCTTTCTCGACAGAGTCTCATTATGTTGCCCTGGGTAGACTGCCATGGTTTCACAGCTCACAGCAGCTTCACAACAAACCCTTGGGCTTAAGTGATTCTCTTGCCTCAGCCTCCCAACTATCTGGGACTACAGGCATGCTCCACAATCCCCAGCTATTTTTTTTTGTAGTTGTCATTGTTAAGCAGGCCCAGGCTGGTTTGAACTCGCCAGCCGCAGTGTATGTGGCCAGAGCCCAGACCACAGAGCTACAGGTGCAAGCCTTATTAAAGTTTTATAAAGAATTGTTTTGTGGTCACCAGTGTCATTTAGACTGTAGATCAAACTTGTGACCCAAGAGGGCAGGTAAATGCTGGACTAGAGGGATGCAAGCTTCCCCATCATTTGGGTGGAGATGAGTGTGCTGCTCTGTGCGAAGGATAAGCTCGCAATATGTGAGATGGAAATGCATTGCTCTTCATGATTTTATAAATGGGTGTTCAAGTGTAAGGAAGTTGTATCTGTAATGGAAATGCACAAGGGTGGATGGGGTAGAAATGGCTCCTGCAACACGAAAACAGATGAGTGTGAAAAAGACTGAAATGAAGATGTAAACAGAACAGAGGTGGGGGGCTGCAACCAACAGATCTCTGGAGGCTGCTGGCAGGGCCTCTGTCTTTCTGGGCAGTAGTGACAGTGGCAGACCCTCTGTGGAGGGGCCAGCCTGAAGGTGGAGCTGCAGGCAGCAGAGGCTCCTTCCGCAGCCTGCATCAGCAGTGCAATTCTTGGAATTGTGTGCTGAGTGTTTGCATGGAGCTTACACCTAAGGCTGCTCAACAACCTGTTAGCAATGTGATACTCCATAGTAAACCCCTTTATGCTTAGTGGACTTGACCTTCAGCCAATAGCAATGGCCACTTCACACTGAGCACTTTATCTCACCCTCCTTTTTTGTTGCTGATTACATGTTCTTTAGGTGGACCTGCCAGAGGAGGCACCATGAACAGTCCTCCATGTCATCAAAACTACAAACTACATAAGCTCAGATAGAGCCACCGGGCTCTCACCAGCTGCTCTGTCTCAAAGCACTGAAGAGGAGATTGAGGAATTGTCCTTTAAATCCCCCAACTGTTCCTGCTTCAGCCTTGGTAGGTTCTCTGTGCTGATCCCTACTCTGTGGAATGTTGAGGGAAGCCTTCTGTGGACGTCCTGGGTTCTGTCTCAGCAGAGCTCTCTCCTGTGGTTCTGTCTTCCCCTTTCTGGACTTGCAGCTCTTCCTTCTCAGTTTGGGGATACTTCCTGGCTTCCCCTGGATTTCCTTTCCTTGCACAGTGCTCTGGAAACTCCCCTCAGAGTGTAAGATGGATCAATGTAAATCTCACTTCTGGTTTCATACTCTCAGGGATCACTGGCCTTTATTTCTAATGTCCAATGAGTTGAAAATAATTGCTTCATATATTTTATGCTAAGTTTCAGTAAATAGAGGAAGTAGACCACACCTGTCTACTTTGGGGACAGGAGGACATATGGAGGCACAAATTTGAGTGTAGAAATTTCTCCCCCTTTGGAGTTCTGCATCAGAATCTGGTAGTGCAGGGACAACAGTCCTCATCCTGGTCTCACAATTTGGACTCTGCTGTTGTTCCTTTGTCTCTTACTCTGTCCCCTATCACGGAAGGTCTCTTGCACATGTATGTTGACGCATTAGCGTATCCTAATGCCATCCTTTCTCCTAGCAATAGCCCCTAGGCCACATCTTTTAGTTAGGGCAGGAACAACTATTGTTCAGGCAAACTCATGAGAGAGGGCCCAGGGAAGATGCCAAAGTATTCCCAAGATCAGTGATTTTATACCCGTGTGTCGCAGCACACTCTTGTGCCCAGGAGAGGGTTTTAGGTGTCTTGTGAAATTTTTTAAAGCTCATTAAATAAATTATTTTCTAAAGAAGTTTAAATCACAGTAAGTATATTCTTTTTTTTTTTTTTTTTCTTTTTTACTCTTTTCTGATCAACATGATTTAAGTGTGCTTTGGAAGTTTAACTATAAGTTCAAGTGTGTGTATAAGATAAAAAAAAAAGCTTGAAAAATACTGCTCTAGATATTAGACCTAGAACATTTGAATTTGAAATTTCAGGTCCCAGCTCCTCACACTGTGATGCAGAGGAAGAAAAATTGGCTCTGTATTGGCACAATCTCTCTGTGAATGACTGGAGGACAACAAAGTGAAGGGCCTACACTTGGGGCCCAGAGCAAGAGATTCTGTTTTTAGGGTATCAGTGTGATTCTAGTGGAGAGCTGATTATTGCAACACTTTGATATTCCACTTGAAATAAAAGATTGGAGGCCTCAAACCAAGATGCTCTATCAGTTTTCAAAGGGTTCCTTTATCACCCAGCAGGTACTTAAGGACTTCCTGGCCTTGTCACACTCATAGCTAGGCTGGCTTTGTCTCCATCCTCACCCTCCCTGTCTTCTCTGAAACCCAGAACAATTCACTAGGTGCTGTGTTATTGCCCCTCATCCTACTTTGGAGACAGTTGATACTTGTGGGTTCTGGGATAGTCCAGGGTGTTAGGTTTATTGTAATCTGGGCTCCAATTCCAGGGCCATCATGTTTCATTGGAAAAAGAAATAGTAACTTTTTTTGTAATCAGAGCTGGAAACACTAGTTATAGATTTCATGCTGATGAGCTTTGGGAAATCAGTCAAGAGGGTAGACTATGGAGGTCCTTAAATCAAGAATAAGATGCAGTCCTTTTATTGAATGGGTAATAATGAGACCTGTAGCATTGGGTAGTAATTTTCCTTTGAGCTCCACATCTTTGAGGAAACATAGTGTTAAGTTTGTGTATCTGAAGGAAAGTGTTTAATCATATGTTAACTAGGGTGGTTCAATGCTATTACAAAATGTTTTAAATGAACAGATTTGTATTTAAAATTTGAAATAGTTTCACATAGTATGACAGGGTGTGAGTACAGTAGAGCATACTACTTGTTCCTTTGAGCTATTTAGAGTAAGTTGATGAACTCATGGGAGACTCAATGCTCCCATTTATCCCAAGACAAATTTATCTCCAGCTGTGAGTCTATGAAACCAAAAAATTACATCCTTCCAAAATATAGGCAGACCTCTGTCTCCATGAATTTCACATTAGTGGATTCAACCAAACACAGA
>CAUYPK010072636.1:0-17291 GCA_963574355.1 Loris lydekkerianus | reverse complement strand
AGGCCCGGCCTGAAACTGCCTCTACCTAGATACAGCCAATGTGGTACCATGCCACTGGCCCGACCCTGTCACTCACCTCTTCCCCCGCCTTCTTTCCCTGCCCCTTCTCCACAATAAAAAAATAAATTAAAAAAATAAATAAATAAATAAAAATTAAAAAAAAAAAAAAAATAATAGGAATATGTGTGTCACATTTTCAAGACTGGGTAGTAGTAGTATTAGAGCAGAAAATCCAGGCTGCTCCTGGGTAGAAGTGGCTAAGAACAATGAAGCAAACTGGTCTGGGAGCAGTGTAAGACTTCAAAACACCTTCTGTTTCCCCAGGCTAATCTGCTCTGGCCAACCCAGTCTACTCCCAGCCAGCAGGCACTGGGCACATCTCACCAGCCAGCTGAGTAAATTGGATTTGCAAAGAGCAGTAGTGTTTTCATACTCCATTACCTCAGAGCGCTAGGCAAATGAAGGGCTTTTGAAAAGGGAAGAGAATGTTTTGCATATAGTCCTTTACAAGAAATGATTGTGTTTCTATCTCCAAGAAAATGGAAAAACCCAGGGTTTAGGAGTCTATGGTCCCCTAGTAGAACATACTATTATCCCATGACACATAGGTCCATGAGACCTGGGGTTGGTGCAGTCCTAAGTGAGACCATCACTGAAGTGCTGGGCCTAGCTGAGCAGATCTGTCAGTTAAACCCTGACATCACAGGTATGTGGAATGAGAGCCAAAGTTGGTGCTAAGTCCCCAGTAAACTCACTAAAGGCCATTTTCATCTGCTTTTCTGAAGAGAGTTGCAATTCAGGGCCACCAGAGAGAACACATCTTACCCACAGAGTTCTCCTTCTTTATCATTGTTAACAATGTATGTTATAGCTAATTTTGTATTATTTTAATAAGGATATTCCCTAACAGAATGCAAAAGAGCACCAAACACTGACGTGTCATTTAATGACAGGGATATGACAAGCAAATAGGGGGGAAACAGAATACAAATGGTTATCTACCCTACAGTGGAAGCCAGGTACAAATGGCATGTGCATGTAAGCAAGAACTGACTAGGAAATAAGAACATGAAAATGATTTGAGTTGGAGAGGCATCTGAATTACAAGAATTAAAAAATAATTTCTATGAGCATTATTTACTTTAAGGATCAAAGAAAGAGTCACGAACAGAACTCAGTGGAGGCAAGAATGTCCTCAAACTCACCTCTCTGTTCTGATTATTGAGACATCTGTGAATGCCAGTATTGTAACAGTACTCAAAAAACCCCCGCAAACACAATTCTGCTCAGATCCCAGACCAAAAAAATGAGTAAGGTGAGAGAGTGAAAAGTAGCATAAAGTCTTCCCTGCAAAATCAAATTAGAGTTCAACAGCTTAAAAAAGCTTATTCCAGTCTTACCCTATCCCTTCTCTTGCATATCTTTAAACTCTTCTTCACCTTTAATCATTCAACAAGCAGTTACTGGGAGATCCATTGGTCAGTCAAATTAGATAAGATCTCCTGTCACGGAACTTTCACATAGTAGAGAAAACCTTAATTCTATAACTAGTGTCAAGACTGTAAGATTACAAATTGAGATAGTACTATGAAAGACCCAGCCTGGGAGATACAGGTTACAACTCAGTGTCATGAAGTGACACATGTGTGAGATGTGAAAAATTAATTAGGGTAACCTGTACTGAGTCAAGAAAGGAGTAATGAATTTCCCAGGCCACACAGAGGAAATGGCATTTACAAAAGTCATGTGGGAGGAGGAAGCTTGGTGAGGCTGAGGAACTGAACCTGGCAGCAGGGTCAGACTGCGAAGGGCCCAAAGGTGCCTTTTGGAATGCTGGTCTTTATTCTAAGAGTAATAGAAAACCATTAAAAGGAGGGCAGAAAAATTACTCAAACCCTTAATTTGTACATAGTTCCTACTCTGGGATGTCCAAGAATCAGGTAAAGCAGCTGCTCCCACCAGAACATCTGTACTGTCAGGTAAATTGAAACCTCTGGCCTATCACGTGAAAGCCCAGTACAGTGGCAAATCCTCCAAACTAAAGGGAGGCCAACAGAACAAAGAGGAGTGTTTTCCCTCCAAACCAAGAAGCAGCAAGTTCTAAGCCCAATGCCGTCTCTGGAGTGGGAAAAGGGAAGTATTCAAGATAGCTGAGAGGAATAGCTAATGTCAGAGCCCTTTTTCAGAGCCACAAATCCGGGTGCACCTGTGGCTCAAAGAGTAGAGCACCAGTCCCATGTACTGGAGGTGGCGGGTTCAATCCTGGCCCTGGGCAAAAACTGCAGAAAAAAAAGAGCCACAAATCCCAGGAGGGCCTCATGAGCAGCCTGTCATCTCCAGGTTGAGGGACCAGAAAAGATGGCCACCAGAGCTCTAACTATCCCTTCTCATAGCAAAAAGTATGTATGTGCCCAGACCCACTTACTAGGTCAGAAACCCCAAGCTTCTCAATCTCTGATGGGCCCAGCTAAGTCTTACAGATGCTGGTCAGGGCCTATGTGAAACTTTTCCAAGGGATTCCATAAAAATACTCTCTGGGCCATTAGAAGATTTAAATGAATGTATCAGGATATGTGCTAAGAAATGTGAAAGGAAGAAGGAAATTTAAATGGATTATCTCAGTTTACCTTTTAAATTGAGGGTAAGTTATAGAGAAGTATTTTATATAGCAGTCAACTCTTGCCTTTAAGAAGACAGAGGTCAGGATAAAGTAGGAGGCCAAGAAGGAAAAAGTACCAAAGAGGAACAAAATATACCAAGCCCTCAGCCAGACCTGAAATGGGCAGTGTAGCTGGGCATGTCTGTAGTCCCAGCTATTTGGGAGGCTGAGGCAGGAGGAAGGCTTGAGCCTAGGAGTTCAAGGCTGCATGAGCTATAATTACACCACTGCACTCTAGCCTGCTGGGTGACAGAGCAATAACTCATCTCCAAAAAAAAAAAAAAGAAAGAAAGAAAACATGGGAAGGTAGCAATGGAGCAGAGCCCAAAGGAACTGGTGACCTGTCATGGAGGTGGAACGATTAAGTTAGTACTGTTACAGAGAGCAGGCTCTCAAACCAGATCCTTAGTTTTAAAACACCTAACCTTACTTTGCCAGATGTTTTGTTACCTTTTTAATAAGATCTACCGCAAAGAGCTGTCCTACCAATTAAATAATAAAGGATACAGTGCTCAGCACCAGGCCTGATGCATGGCAGTAACTCAGGAAGCAGCAGCTCAGTAGGGCAGTAGGAATTTGTACCTATGAGGAGAAAAAGGAACTCAAGACAAGGTTTGAAAGAAAAATGCTTCACAAGATACCTTGTGCAGCTAGAGGATACTGGGAGAAGGGGACACTCAACCATTTGATAAATATTTGGAATTAAGTAGTGAACATAACACGTAAAAGTCCCTGCCCTCGAGGAGCTTATGTTCCAGTGGGAAGAGAAAGGCAGACAATTAACAAGTAAACTTAACGTTATGAGGTAGGGAAAAGAGGTGGGAGAACCAGAATAGAGTGTTGCCAGCTGGGGTGCTTTATTAAATGGGGGGTGGGGGGAGAGGTAGTTGGAAAGCCTCTCTGAAAAGATGACAGCTGAGCAAGAACAAAAAAGAAGTGGATGTCTGGTGAGTGCCCAGGACACTGGGAAGGTAAAGCAGAGCATGCAAGTGGTGGAGTGGCAGCAGCTCACTCACAAAGGCCTCGCTGGTTCCTGCAAGGACTCTAGCTTTTATTAAAATGAAATGGGAAGCTATTAGGACGTCTGGGTAGAAAACAGACAGGAAGGGGGATGAGCATGAGGAGGGAGACAGGTTATACGGCCATGACTGCAGATAACTGATGCATCTGGAGCTGTCCCCAATTGCCTCAGGGATATTCAGGGTGAATCAAGAGTGACCCTCAGCAACTGGCTCCCCGTCGTTTCCCTGAGAGCTGTCTTCTGCACCCCCATCCATTCATAAGCAAAAATACAGAAACTTTATGTGGGCTGGGGGAGGATACTAGCTTTTCTTCATTGCCCATGAGGTGCCATAAACTATAGAAAGTATGTTACTTTATATTTATTCTTTACCGTGGTCCTGTAATTCACAATATTATAGATAAGAAATATAAGCCCAGGGAACTAGAGAAACTCTACCTAGACTCCTAAGCCAATGTAGCTTTTGGTGGCAGTATGCAGTGTCCTTGCTGAGACAGTCTGTCATCTGAAACCTGGCAAAGAAAGAAGGTACTGGACTTGCCTATGCTGGAAAGCCTTCCCAGGGCAATGAAAATGCTTGACTGGAGTTTCTGATAAAAGACAGCATAAAAGGTTCTAACAAGCCAGGCAGTAATTCCATTTCTCAAGCCAATTAGCCAGAGCTGGCAAACCGTTAAATATCCTTCCTCTTCTATCCTCACACTCATAAAAACAGCATGAGACACCAAGAAAAGTGTGCAGAAGAAATATGCCATTCTATCGCCTCCCCCACAATCTGTGACTGTGGAATAAAAGAGGCCTCTTACAACATTTGCTGGGTGGCAATGACCTGATGGATCCAGAAGGGTACCTCTGAAGATGTACTCCCCTTTCATTTCTTCAAATTATACAGACCAGGATCACTGGGTAGCTCCCAATATATACACTTAGTAACCTAATTCAAAGCCCAATTGGGCTTTTGAGAACCAGGGGGCATCCCAAAGGACTGTGCTGAAGTAGAACTTAATTCATTTGAAATCATTATATTGCCAGATACAGATATCACAGTCCTAACCTAGAAGAACATGTATAAATCAATAGCTGGGCTCATGAGAGTTAAATTGCAAGTGAAAGATCTCAAAGAGAAAGTGATGAGGGTACCAGAAACCACCTAACATGGATTCATAGCCACTTTATGCTTCTTTACTGAGCATATATATACCTATGCATACAGAGGGTGGCAAAAAAATGTATATACATTATAAGAAAGAAAAAATTGTATTAAATTTGTAATAGTCATACCATGTTTGACTGCTGCAATTGCAAGAGGTGCTCAATGTGGCTTGTATTCATCTTTGGTTATCAGTATTTTGAGTATTACGATTTTAATAGTTTTTTTCTTTCTTGAAATGTGTAGACATTTTTTGGCACCCTCTGTGTGTGTGTATGTATACACACCCCACATACATATACCACATGCTCAGCACTGTTCTAAGTACTATGGAAGCAGAGATGAAGGATAGGAAAAAGTCCTGCCTTTGTGAAGCCCACAAAGGGAGGCCAGGCACATTCAAAGATCAGAGAGGTTAAGTAACTTGCCCAGATCCTAGTGCTAATAAGAGTGGGTGTGGGTAGGTAAGTGGAGGGAGGGTATTTGGCAGGATCTCACCTAATGTACACAATGCAAAGGTACATTTCAAAACAACTAAGAGTATATTATAAATGTCTTACTACAAAAAATAAGTAAATGAGGTGATGACTATGTTAATCAGTTTGATTTAAGCATTCCACATTGTATATCAAATCATCACATTGTGCCCCATAAATATATATAGTTACAATTTAATAAAAATTAAATTAAAAAAAAGAGAATTTGAATCCAAATTTCTCACAGTCCACTTTACCTTCATCTACCAGGGAACTAGCGTCTTGCGATCTAATGGATAGTGTTTTGTTTTGTTTTGTGTTTTATGTTTTGAGGGCAGGGGTGGATTTCGAGAAAGGAGGAAAAAGGCCGAAAATAAAGTATTTTCCTTTGGTGGGTGATTTTTGAGAATTTCTGTGGAATATGTGCCGGATCACAGCAGCATGGCATAATGAGAAAATGTACTTATCTTGGAATCAGGAGACTTCTATACCATTCAAAACTCACTGACCCTAGCAAGTCACTAAACCTCTCTGGGTATCACAGTTTAAATATCTCTAAGAAGAGGAGGTTAGCAAGAGAGAAATAGTAAATCCAATTTTAATCATAGTGGCTGCCTAGAATGCATGGGTAAGATTCTGAAGCCACATTCATGTATACTAGAAACAGCCATAATTGACTAGTGATGTCTGCCATGAAGTCAGAAGGGTGATTAACCTGGTTGATCATGTGAGAACTCTTCTACTTATGATTTGAAGTATCTGAGTGGGAGTCTTTTTAAAAGGCGATAGAATTAAAACCACCCTTCTTTCATGACCTTCTAATCAATTCACAGAACTTTCCTTAAAAAGACAAATCGCCTCTTTTTTAATATAAAACTTTTAAAGAGATTGGCTCCACACCCATAGCTCAGTGGTTAGGGCACTAGCCATATACACTGAGGCAGGCAGTTTGAACTCAGCCAGGAGCCTGCTAAACAACAACTGCAACAAAAAAATAGCCAGGCGTTGTGGTGGATGCCTGTAGTCCCAGCTACTTGGGATGCTGAGGCAAGAGAATCGCTTAGCCCAGGAGTTAGAGGTTTCTGTGAGCTGTGATGCCACAGCACTACACTGAGGGTGACATAGTGAGATTCTGTCTCAAAAAACAAAAAAACTAAAGAGAATGTTTAATTTTTCACTTTAAATAGTCCTGTTACTATGGCATATTTGTAAGACTCTAGACATAGTTCTGTTGTTTAGAATTCTTCAGTGAACAGGAATTCACACGTCGCCAACCATGTCGCCAATGGAACTTGCCACAGTGTTTTCAAAGATCTCCCATTCCATACGCCATTTTGCAATGCAACCTTACTTCCTACTCCCCCATCAGGGAATAAAGTCTGTTTTCCCTCCTCTTGAATCTAGAGTAGACAGATTCTGTGGCTGTAAGGACTAAGAGTGTGACGAAAGTGACATTCTGAAACCTCTGAGCCCAGGGCGTAAAATTCTGACAGTTCATTGTATTATGATTACTTAGGCCTGGCAAAATTTGGGTGAAAGGTATACAGAATCATTTTTACTACTTTTGCAATGTTTTTCATATGTCTAAGCTTGTTTCAAATAAAATGTTTTCTGTTTCTTTCTTTCTTCTTTTTTTTTTTTTTTAAAGAAAACCCTGGCAGTTTCTACTCTTGCACTCCAATATTGGAAGTAGCCAACTATGCCGAGACTGCCATGCTGTGATAGCAGCACCGAGAGGCCAGCAGAAGGATGGAGGTAGAAGGGAAGGGACAGAAATCCTGCACCCAGCTGTTTTAGCTATCTTAGCTGGCATGCCAGACATGTGATTTTTTTCTTTTTGGATATGAGATAACAATTTCTTGTTAGAATGAACCAGAAGTACAATATCCCACTGGAACTGAAATAGTTAACAGACTGTGGTTGAGCTTAATCAAATCTTCAAGGGAAATAAGAGGATCAAACAAAGCCAGTAAGAATGGAGAAGACAAAGACTGGTTTGGAAAACACATAGGAATACCAGCATTTCAGCATGGGTATATTCTGACCCTTCCAAGCAGTCAATCTGCCATCAGGCTTCCATCCCCCTCTCCTTCTGAAGCATTAGCCAAACCAAATGGCTTCTCTCTCTGTATTGCAGGTATACATCAACCTGACAGTACCCCTCTGGACAAGATACAAAGCCAAGAAGAAAGTTTGGAGGGTAGAAGGTGTATATACTTAACCCAGCACACTGGTTCTATCATGTATGTTCCTAACCCAGTAGATCCCATGTGGAGCAGATATGAATTGATCTTTCCTGCCAAGCTCTATCCAAAGTACAGAAATTCTAACCTCTAAGATTTGGGATAGTTTGTGACATAACAACACAAAGATAACCAAAATACACATCAAACTTCTACCTGTGGTAAAAAGCCTTAAAATTCTAGTTTGGCAAGACCTGGCTACCAAATGGGTCTTTTGGATCTAATCCTTAGGCTGAGGTCAGTTTTACATTCTTCTTGGCTAAATGCTTTTGTTTCCTCAATTCCTTTAACATAGTGTCCCTGATATTATTTCAATAGGATTTATCTTCCTGTATATCTTAAAAATATTTGAGCCTCCTCCCCCTCCTTTTTGTGTAGAAAGCCTTTTTTCTCCCTGCATTGTTTGTTCCCCCAGAATCCCTTTTTCTGTCTGTTTGGATTGCATCTTTTATTTTAGAGGCTTTCTTTACTCAAGTGTCTGCTAAATTTGTGTTGCCATTTAATATTTAAGGGTAAGCTTCTGTCACTTGCAGCCTTCAGAGTCTTGGCCAAAACAAATGGTGAAAGCCCAAACTACAACAGTAAGAGCAGGGTTAATTGAATTCAAACATTAAGATACTCAACTGGGCCCAGTGCAATGGCTCACGCCTGCAATTCCAGCACTTTGGGGGCCAGGAGCTTGAGATTAATCAGGGCAACACAGTAATAGGACTTTGAGTTTAGTCTGGGCAACAGAATGAGATTCTGTCTCTATAAAAAAAATTTTTTTTAATTAGCCAGGCATGGTGACGCACACCAATAGTCCCAGGTATTCATTAGACTGAGGTTGGAGGATTGCTTGACCCCAGGAGTTTGAGGTTGCAGTGAGCTATTATGATACCAATGCACTCTGGCCTGCATAACAGAGAGAGAGCAAGACCCTGTCTCTAAAAAAGAAAGAAAAGAAAAAAGAAAAAGAAAAATGCTACACTGGACATACAGTGAAAACTAATGGAATCTATAGATAGAAGAGGTGCTTTGAAAAAAGTCTGTATAGAGTGCAGTTGAAGCAAATACAAGTGGTAAATTCTGTAGATGGTATGGTATAAGTAAGGAAAAGTTTCATGGAGGAGATATTTTGTTTTGATCTCCAGAGATGTATAGGGTAAGTTGGGGCAAAGTGGGAACTGAGGGGTGGGAAATAAAGAGAGCAGCATGAGCAAAGGTAAGTTCTATGGACCAGCATGGCAGGCTAGAGGGATTATTTTACACAGACCATATAGATGATAACATCCTGGATTTTAAGGTGATATACCGTATATACTCGAGTATAAGCCGAGTTTTTTCCGGCACAAAATTTGTGCCGAGTTTGGGTTTTTTGGCACAAAACTTGGCTTATACTCAAGTATATACGGTAGTTATTCAATGAGACATCTGGTGGCCCTGGAAGGTGATGGATATATTTTCCACAAGGGAGATACATGCATTGTCAAGAGCAAAGGGTGAAATTATGGTGGTCTGTATAGATGGTCACCAACTAGCCCTCTCATCCTGTATTAACAAGCCAGTCCTTTGATCAAGATGGAGTCTATTTTACACAAATGTTTATAACAGACAAAAAGTAGAAACAACCCAATGTCCATCAACTAGTGAATGAATAAATAAAATGTGGTATAGCCATACAATGGAATATTACTGAGCAATAGAAAGGAATACTAATACATGTTATTACAGGGACAAACTCTGAAAACCTTAAGCTAAGTAAAAGAAACTAGTCACAGAAGACCAAATATATGTATGACTCCATTTATATGAAATGTCCAAAGCAGACAAATCTATAGAGACAGAAAGTGGATTAATACAGAGGAAAGGCTGGAGGGAAATGAGGACTGATTGCTAAAGGGAATGGAGTTTCTTTTCAGCATGATAAAAATATTCTACAAAGTTGGGCGTGGTAGATCATGCTTGTAATCCCAGCACTTGGAAGGCCAAGGTGAGAGGAGTGTTTGAGCCCAAAAGTTCTGTTTTAGTTTTTTTTTTTTTTTTTTTGAGACAGAGTCTCACTCTGGTGCCCGGGCTAGAGTGCCATGACATCAACCTAGCTCACAGCAACCTCAAACTCCTGGGTTCAAGCGATCCTTCTGCCCCAGCCTCCCAGGTAGCTGACCCTAAAGGTACCCACCACAATGCCAGGCTAATTTTTATTCATTTTTAGTAGAGATGGAGTCTCATTCTTGCTCAGCTGGTCTCAAACTCCTGAGCTCAAGGGATCCTCTACCCTCAGGCTCCCAGGGAGCTAGAATTACAGGCATGGAGACACCATGCCCAGGTAAGCCCAGAAATTTGAGACCTCATCTCTACAAAAATAATACAAATTTTAAATGTTTTGGAATTTTGACAGTCGTGATGGTTGAAAAACTGTCAATATACTAAAAACCACTGGATTGCACAATTTACATTGGTGAATTGTATGGTATATGAATTATATATTAATAAAATTGTTACCAAAAAAAGTAGGAAAGGGAAGAGATGGTAGCTATTGCTCCTCCTGTTGAACATGACTAGCCTCATGACTTGCTTTGAATAATGGCTCTGCCAGTTCTGGATCTAGCCATCACAAGCCTGGCAGCTTCTACTTTCATCCTCTTGGAAGCTATTTGCTGTGTAAAGAAGTTCAGGCTAGATCTTCCAATGATGAGAGAGGCCTCATGGAGGCAAACCAAGACCTTAGTTATGTAAATGAGGTGATCTTGGAGATCCTACTCCCAGCCAGGCTAACAGCCAAATAAAGTCACATGAGTAACCCCAGGAGAGATCACATGAAGCAGATGAATCTCCCAGTCAACTCAGAGAGTCATGAGAAATAATGAACCACTGCTATTTTAAGCCACTGAGTTTTGGGCTGATAACTGAAATACAACCTCTCTGCGCCTCAGGTTCTATTCTGTAACATGCCAATGATAGTACAGGGTTATTGTGAGAGCTACCTCTGTAATATGGCAATAATACTATGGAGTTGTGAAGATTACACGAAGTTAATACCAAGCACTGTGCTCAAGAAATACTAGTTGCTACAGTTATTATTAAAAACTACCCAGGAAATCCTTAAGGGAACCTACAGGTATGCTCTCTGGGATGCCTTATTCCCATAAGCACCTACTGCTTCCAATCACATGGTTTCCAAAAAGAGGGTTTACTAAGAAAAACAAAAAGTGGTCTTTGGCTACAATTTCTGAAAAATGAACTCTGGATCATAAACAGATGACCAATGAGGGCTCTGCTTAGATACCCATCTACCCCCACCTACCCACCCATTCATCACACTTTTTTAATCCCTTAAAAATTAATTACTAGATACAAATGAAAAATAAAAGAGATCTTCCTTCCTTTGAAAAAGACCATTTCCACCTGTATTTCTATTAAAAAAAAAAAATAGATTACACACTTGAACTTGAGTGGAGAAAGTCTTTACAGTAGTAGATAAAATCACCCAGTTGAAGATAAAAAGCTTAAACTTTCTTACAAACCTCAAATACATAGCATGAGAGCATATAATTCTGAAATGGGTCCATAAGGGATTTATCCCTTAGTGAGCCTTTATCTTCAAAGGGTCCCATTCACAGAACCTGAATCCCAGGTGAACTTGACCATCTGGCATCACCTGCTATTTCTGGGTACAGAATGGGTCTAGACCAGTGACTGTCAACCGGTGTGCCACAGGACATTAATGTGCCATGACAGGATCTTAGGTGTGCTGTGAAAATTTGGAAAGATCATTAGTTAAATTATTTTCGAAATAAGTTCAAAGCACAATAAGTATATTATTTTTTTAAACCCTTCCTTCCTTCCTTCCTTTCTTCCCTCCCTCCCTCCCTCCCTCCTTCCTTCCTTCCTTCCTTCCTTCTTGCAGTTTTTGGCCAGAGCTGGGTATGAACCTGTCATCCCCGGCATATGTCTCTCTCTTTTTTATGAGACAAGATTTCACTTTGTTGCCCCAGGATGAGGGCAGTAAAGTCATTATAGTTCACTTCAACCTCCAACTCCTGAACTCCAGTGATCCTCCTGGCTCAGCCTCCCTAAGTGTTGGGGCTACAGGTGCAACCCACCATGCCTGGCCCCGTAGGTCTTCACACATACCCAAGCCTAATTATTTCTTTGATGATTATTGATGAGCAATTGGTGTGTTCCAGGTCCTCTTCTAAGCATAGGGAGCTTAAACTCTTTTTTTGATCAACATAATTTATTTGTGCCATGGAAGTTTAAATATAGGTTCAAGTGTGCTGTGAGATTAAAAAGGTTGAAAAACACTGGTCTAGACAGCTGACAATTCACAAGCTAAAAACAAAGAAAGAAATTCCATGGAAAAGGATTTTAAATAGTTTTCAACTGCATTTGTGAAATCAATCATGATTGAAAGGATGAACTCAATAAACCTTTAATCCTAAGAATTAAGAAATTATTTCTCCTCAAAAAAGGCTAACATCAATACTTAAATTACTCCAAAGATAAGAAGGAGAACCAAATCTGTGAGCATTTTCTCACAAGAGAACAAAGTTCATCGAACCTAGGAAGCATTTATTCTAGACAAACTCCATAAAGTTCTAAATGCACCAATG
Organism: Loris lydekkerianus; assembly: GCA_963574355.1. Classification (NCBI taxonomy): domain Eukaryota; kingdom Metazoa; phylum Chordata; class Mammalia; order Primates; family Lorisidae; genus Loris; species Loris lydekkerianus. The sequence goes on along the minus strand of CAUYPK010072636.1, from coordinate 5,147 downwards.
CTAGTTAGAGAGTCAGTATAAACAGTATTGGTCTGGAAATGGATAAAAACTATGAGGGCTACGGGTAAAATACATAACACTAGCATTGCGCTGAGTCTACTGGATAACCCAAATGCTGGGAAGATGTTTTAAAAACTGATGTATACGTACACTGAGGCTGGCAGGTTCGAACCTGGCCCAGGCCAGATAAAACAATGACAACTGCAACAACAAAAATAGCCAGGCATTGGGGTGGTGCCCGTGGCTCACAGGTGTAGGGCGCTGGCCCCATATGCCAGAGGTGGCGGGTTCAAGCCCAGCCCCGGCCAAAAACTGCAAAAAAAAAAAAAAAAATAGCCGGGCATTGTGGTGGGCATCTATAGTCCCAGCTACTTGGGGGGGCTGAGGCAAGAGAATCTCTTAAGCCCAAGAGTTTGAAGTTGCTGTGAGCTGTGATGCCAACACTCTACTGAGGGTGACATAGTGAGACTCTGTCTCAAAAAAAAAAAAAAAAAAAAAAAGAAAAAAACAAAACTGATGTATACCCAGGAACGGATTAATAAACCATTGTACATATATATCATGGAATACTATTCAGCCACAAAAAGATGCAGACTTTGTATCTTTTGCATTAACCTGGAAGGAGATGAAACACATTCTTCTTAGTAAAGTAACACAATAATGGAAAAAATAAGTGTCCAACATACTCAATACTAATATGAAGCCAGTGGACAAATTAATACATGCCCACACACACAAAAAAAACTCAATTCAATTCAAGATGAGGGGAAGGGTGAGGGGAGACAGTTGGGGAGATAAGTGTGCTCTCATTTAATGGGTACAGTGTAAGGGTATATGGCATACCTCCTGGGTACAGGACACAACTGTAACAGGGTCTTTACCTAACAAATGCAAATATTATAACTTAATTTTTTGTATCTTCATATTAATGTGAAATTTTTAAAAAGAGAAAAATTTATGTATAATATACATCAGAGTGCAAATCATAAAGTGATATCATAAAGAATGTTTCCACCTAGATTAAGATATACCCCAGAAGGTTCCCTTGTGCCCATCCTATGGGTTATTATCCAATAACCAACCCCATCCTAGCCCTTCAACTCCATAGCTTGAAGCAACCACTACTCTGATCTACAGCACTATAGATTCTTTTTGTATGTTTTTGAATTTCACATAAATGTAATCATACAATATGTGGTCTTTTCTATCTGGTTTCTTTCATTTACCACAATATTACTTTGTTAGAAGCTGAGATTTATTTTCGGGAAATGCTCCTATAATGTCACAGGCTTGAATGCCAATTATTCTGATTACCCTAATTTACTCTGGTTAAACTTCCTGCATTCTTTTGAGCACACATTACAAAACTATTACAACAGAACAGAATCTAGGATTGTAAAAGTTTTCCTTCAAGATAAACTGAATGCTTCTACTTTAACAGAGTATAAGATGTGACACTATAAAAGTAAAATCTTTGCCATATTGAGTGCAAAATTCCTCTTAAACATTATTTTTACTTCCATGGTATCTGCCTAAAGAATCCTCATCTTCCAGAGTAAAATTAACCACCAATTCTGTTATTAATTTTGATTAGTAAAAAGTCAAACTATAGGAAAACCTCTCAGAGGAAACCTAAGGCTCTAAATTCAGATGAATGTGAATCAGTTCAGAAAATGCAGAAGAGGGACAACAGTATAATAATAAGTTATAGGTACAGATTTTTAAGCCAAACCATTAGGATTCCAAGCTGGAAGCTGGGTAACCTTGGGTAAGTCATTACTCTATTTTGGACCACGATTACTTCACTATAAAACAGAATAACCTCATAGGATTGTTGCAAGGATTAAATGTCAATGTTATAAAGCTCTTAGGAAACCATGTACATGTAATAAACATTCAGTTAAGAATTAGGTATCTCAAAAAGCTTAAAAAGCTATAAAAGAACAGCTACCCTAGAAACCAAAGGTTTTAAAATAGTGACCAAGATATCTAGCACAGTGACTCTCAAGATACTTGATTTTTAATCCTTCACAAACTGATGCTTTTTGTAAAATGCAAGATTACGTACTTGAATGTCACAGCACTATCAAATTTGCTTTGAAAGTTTCTAAATGTTTACTCTCACTTTCTATGTTTATCTCATCATAGTTGATAACCATTCACTATTCATCGACTATCATTTTGTCTGCAGACTGAACCTTGAGTAGCACTATTATAGCATACAAGAAGGACTCGGAAATCTGCTGAAACTAGTAGGTTAAATAAAATTATGAAAATATTTAGTAAAGAAAACTAACCCCAATAGCAGGGGCAAGGGAATGACTTGAAGGTCAACAAGCTAACAGATAAAATAACTGCTAAAGGCTAACTCTGAAAAACAAAATTGGCTGCCAGAGCAAGAACCCAATTGGTACTTTCCCCCTTCAAGTGCTCCACAGGTGGCTCTTAGAAACCATGTTGGCCAGGAAGTCATCAACAACAGAGGGAAGAGGCATGAATGAAACAGGCAGAGGTGACTTGGAACGAAGGAAGGAAGTCATTCTCAGGAGCCACCCTAAGTCATCATCAAGCTTTGGAGACATCAACTACAAGTCACAAAGGCCAGTATTTCTTCTCTGCCAAAGAAAACATGCAAACATTTCCTTTGGTGACGTGCAACTGCACACATGCATGCAATCCACATTCATAGACACACACCTGTGGTTTTAGGAGGTTCCTGAGGTCCACCCTGCCAGCCGTACTGGGGGTACCCTTGGTAGGGATACCCCTGAGGTGGTGGGTAGGGCCCCCCCATAGGTCCTGGACCCATTGGTGCTTGTGGATAAGGTGGGTATGGGGCTGCTGGACCAGGGCCAGGATACGGCGGAGGGTTTTCTTGGTTCATCATGGTCCTGCAAAGAGCACCTAAGAGACAAAAAGAACAAAAATTATTTGCATTTAACCTGTGGAAATCATTAGGAAAAAATTCTACCCCATAGAATCATTTACAAAATGCCTTAAAGGTGTTTTGAACCTTTTACAAATCTCTAGTTCTTCCCATTTGGTTTCCTTCTCACCATTACAATTGGCAATTACCTTATGTATTTATTTGTCTTTTGCCTGTTTCCCCCACTAGACTATAGGCTGTGACAGCTGGATCTAGCCAGTTTTGAATCACTACCACATCCCTAGAGCCTCACATACTGCCTGGCACAAGGCAGTCCCCTAAATAAATGTGCTGAATGAATAACAAGGTATTTTATTTTTTAAATCCTCTGAATGTCCACAAATGTGATTAGATAGCTTTAATAAGGAAGAAAGTCCAATAGTACTGAGTCAGATCAATAGAACCTGACCTTCTACTTGAAACCCTCCAATAAACAGGGTTAGACCACACTGGGGTCTTCTAACAAGCAGCAATCAACCAAAGGAAACCACTGCCACTGTCTTAGGCACTGGAGTGATATCGCTGCTTTCCCCAGACTCACTGGTCTGAGCAGTTGGACAGAGCTGTCTGCAGAGAATGCCAAACATCTCCGCTGACCATCTAGGCTCTCAGGACTTGAGGGGAGCTCTTCAGGAACTCTCACTTGTATCTATAGGTTCCTGTCCCTGGTGGTTTGCTTCTGTGAAAGAGCCCATGCTTCCAGGCCCCTCCAGCCTACTAATCATTCTTTTGATTGCTTTTGAAGTTTACAAGCCAGCACCTTGTTTCCATCATGTCTTTAACCTCCACAGTGCCTGGCACAGTGACATCCAGATTAAAAGCAAACAATTACTGAGGAATACAAAGTATTAATATATTCTCCATGGATGACTCAGTTAAACAACATATCTGTCATACTGCTGCCTTGTACTTTTACCTATGTTCTATACAGACATTTAGCTTTTTACCTATTTAACTATCTTCTATTCCCCCAAATAAATAGTAGGGAAGAGTCTCATACTAAAATTTAGTAATTTCACTATCCATTCTTTTTCATAACATGCAATCAATAAATTCATAAGTGGCTTTATATGAAGGACAGAAAAGTTATAAAGTAAGGTTCCCTAGAAAATGCGGATTAGTGTAACAGTGGACTTCGCTGGCTGCCCACACGACATCCTTATTCTTGCTTCCTAATAGCCACCAGATTTCTCGGTAGGTATCCATTCATTCTTCCTGTACTTAATGTAATTCAGGGAAAGCTCATTCCATCCCAGTTCCAAGGTAAGCCTAGCCTGTGTAAGCCAATTCAGGTCACTCTCTCTTCCTTTTTCATTCAGGGGATTCAAGGGATAGAGGACTAAGTCCAATGCAAATGAACATCCTGGCCAGTGAGACTGGTCCAGGCTTTTTACTGGTTCTGTCAGTAAAAAGCTTGGACTCTCCTAAAAAACTCCTACCCAACCTCCTCTTCCCCTTAACATAGGCATACACAAAGTCTAAGAAAAATACAGCCTACAAAATTACTGACAGCCAATTTGAAGCCCTGAGAAGTACATGTTAAGATAAAATGGGCACTTCAGAGAGGCAGAGCAGGAAAAAGGAAAGAATTAGTATTCCAGATGATTTTATAATAAACTCATAGATCAAAGTCTGATCAAAGCCCAGCCTAAACAATCTCTTTAGAATTTCCAATCCTGAAAACCAACAGTAAGGCAATCTAGTGAACCCTTCTGGGTGACATTCCCCCAAACATACACATATGCAGTGCTGACTAGTGCCTGACTCTGGGATAAGTCAGGTATAAAGATCAATACGGCTCAAACCCTTCCCTTAAGCAACTGGTTGAAAAGACAAGCATAAAAACAATGATTTTTAGAAAAGTCTGTAAAAAGACTGCTGGGTAGGAGTACAGGCTTAAACCCAGTAGGAGATGGAGGTACAGAAAGTCCTTTGAAAGAGGGGATTAGAAATTGAAACTTTATAATACAGAATCAGAATGCCTGATGGGGGACTCTATTTCAATCACATTTGCATTCTGTTTCCCCTTTTAAAGAACTGCTTTGACTTAAAAATTTTTTTTTTTTAAGATAGGGGCTTGTCAGAAGACCAAAAGTCACAATATAACAAAGACATCTGTACCAGAATGTTTATTGCAGGCCAATTCATAATTGCTAAGTCATGGAAGACGCCCAAGTGCCCATCGACCCACGAATGGACTAGCAAACTGTGGTACATGTAT
>CAUYPK010072635.1:0-25954 GCA_963574355.1 Loris lydekkerianus | reverse complement strand
GGGCCAGTTATATAGTGCCAAGTGTCCTTTGTGATTCCTCACTGCCATTGCAATAAATCCTCACTATCATTTCTTTGTTCTGTATCACCTTTCCTTCAGACTTTCTTTCTTATCTTCTCTATTTTGCCACTTTTTTTTTTTTTTTTTTTTTTTTTTTTTTTCCAGGAGGGATAAGACAGGGAAGAAGGAATGGAGGAGAAAAATCACTGTGTGTGGAAGGGAAGGGGAGTGAGATGAGGTCACCTGACACACAGCAGAAGGGCCAGCCCTCATGCAGAAGAGGAAGTTGCCCTGGTTGTGGGTTTTGTATAGAGGTGGGGAGCTCAGACCCTCCAGAGCATCAGAGGCTTTTCTCTGGTGGCAGCAGGACTTGAGCTACCCTTAGCTGTGCCTTCCATCTCTTTTCTGAATTTCTGCCTTTCTAAGAACAAAGCAGTGTTTTGAGTGCTGCACCCCACCCTCCATCTAGGATTCCCATCATCTCAGAGCTCATAGTAGTTGGAGCAAGTGTGGCCCAAGTGCCCAGGGCTGGCAGAGCCATCAGGCATCACCATCACACTTTGCTGTAACTGACCTCACTTGGCAGTGAGTTCCTTGGGAGGAAGGAGTGATCTAATTCACCCTTGTCTTTAGAACTTATTCCAGGAGCCCACATAGAGCAGGCTCAGAGACTGTTGAGGGACCTTGTGCTTCTTAGAATGGCAGGCTCAGTTTGACCAGCTGGCTTCTTCATTGATTCCCCCCCTAAAAAAAAGCCTTTTGGTCAGCCCCTCTGTGGCCTTGTAGCTTTGTTGTTGAGCAAGATCACGGGCAGCAGAGTCGGCCACTTCCCAGGCCTCACAATGCACTTACACACTGGCAGGACTTTACACAGTTGGTGCCCTCTGCCTGGAATGCATCCTACCCAGGCGGAATTAATTGCTCTCTTTTCTGAGTTCCCAAAGGACTTTGTATTCACCTTTTTATTGCACTGATAACATTGTGTTTTATTGGTTGTTTGCATGGCTGTCTCCTCTTATGCAGGCAATTCATCTGTTCCACAAATACTTGTCAAGCACCAGTCTTTGCCAGGTGTTGGGAAGTGTGAGAACAGCGCAGGCTCCTGTTATGGAGCCACGTGGGGGATGAATGGCCTAGGCAATGCCAGGCATGAGGAGGCTGACACAAAACGTTTCATTGAATGGAATTAAGAATATGATGTTTGGAGTGGCCAGGGAGGGAAGAGGGCCAAGAACAGGAGACTGAGGCACATGTGGGGAGTTGATATTTTATTGTTATTATGCAGTGAATCTAGAATTAAGAGGGAAGAAAAGTGAGTGGAAACAAGAAAATCTTGTTGGCCCAGGTGGGCTGTGGGAGGGAGCCCAGTAGCTCAGGCTGCCACAAAGACAGCATTAATGAAGAGCCTGACATCTGCAGGGCTTGTCCAAGGGTGAGGCTGCAAGTGTCCTGCCAGCTGTTTATCCTTGCTATCAATGTGGACAGACACAGGTCTCGGATCCATGGCTGCTGATGCTGGGGAGAGGAGACAGTTATTAGGAGAGTGCATAAGGAGCCACAGAGGCAGGTGGGTCCTGACACCGACTTTATTTTATTTATTTATTTATTTATTTATTTATTTATTTATTTATTTATTTATTTTTTAGAGACAGAGTCCTTGGTAGAGTGCCCTGGTGTCACAACCTACAACTCCTGGGCTTAGGCGATTCTCTTGCTTCAGCCTCCTGAGTAGCTGGGGCCACAAGTGCCTATCATAACACCCAGCTATATTTTTGTTGCAGTTCGGCTGCAGCCAGGTTTCAACCCACCACTCTCAGTATATGGGGCCAGTGCCCTACCCACTGAGCCACAGGCACCGCCCCTGGCACTGACTTTATTGAGGGAAATGTAAAGCACCTGATTTTTAAAGATCACAAGGGTAGCTGGAGGAAAATCATCCCTGAACCAGCAGTAAAGGAGCAAGGAAGAAGAAGCTCAGGCTGGCATTCTCCCCTGTGTGGATGGAGAAGGTGGGGAGGGGAGTGGATGGGAATGGTACCATCAGCCCCTAGGGTCACCAGCACTCACAGCCCATGCCTGTAGTGCTGGAGTGAAGCCTGCCAACTCCCTGCACAGGTCAATATGCTCCAGTGGAAAGAGAGGCTGCCAGTGTACCAGCTGTCAGTATTTCTTGACAGAGGAGCCAGGAGCTGGCCCCTTTGGAGCAGAGGAGCACAGATGCTCGACCTTTTTGCCCAGTGTCTCCATTCCCACACAACTGGGTCCCTAGGCCCAGGCATCCTGGGAACATTTCCATACCTCCCAAACCTCATCAACCTGCAGGCAGGGAGCAGAAATGAACGTGGCAGCACCAGCCACAGATGGCCATAGTTTCTAAATAAGCTTTTCATTACTTTTGAACCCAGGGAAAACATGGTTCAAGTTATAGAGGAAAATAAATGAGTAAGGAGAGCCTGATTTTAAATCCTGCTAGTTGTGTTCAGCATATCCATAAAAATAAGCAGAGTTCTCTTTTTAAAGGGGCCACTGTTAATTAGCTGCGGTGCCCATTCAGGCACTTCATCTAGTTACAACGTGGTTATGCCATGCTGTGGAAGCAGTGTGCGGTCCGGGTCCCACATATCCTTTTTATGCCCACTCCTGTCATGCTGAAATTGGCTCCCTCACTCTGTAACTGTGCTTTATGTAGGAGCTGAATGGGAATAGCCTTGCTTGTGTTTATACTTGCTGCCCTCCCCTGGAAGTCAATTCTTCCTTGTTCCTCTTTGCAGAGGTCGATGCTCAATCCCAATTGGAGAGGACACCTGATTCCATTTCCTCAAGCTGTGTGTTCTGTTCCTCTTATGCTTGCCTTGGTAAGTAATGTCTGGGAGTGCTTTCCATGTCCTCTGTATAACCCCCTATGGCTCACAGCAAGCTCCCAAGATGAGGCTTCCAGTCTCCTCTCATCTCTCTTGACAGGCTTGTCCTGCCCAAGGAGGGGTTTAGACTGTGATTCAGAAAGCCTCCTGAATGCTGCTGTGGTTAAGCATTGTAGCAGATGATAGGGAACGTATGAGACCTGATTTGAGTCCCAGCTGTACCACTGATAACCTCACTGAGCCCCAGTTTCTTCATCTCCAGGATGGCCCAAGAGAGACTCTGCTGCTGGGAGGAATGATGGCTCCTGGGTGTCTCTGACCTGCTTATCAGGTGCTCATCAACTCAGGCTTACATTGGTGTGAGGCCAGGCAACCGTTAAAGAAGCTTAGGAAAGGCTAAAGCTTAAGCATTTTGTTTTTAGGCTAAGTTTGGAAATAAAGGTTTCTGGGTTCTGACTAGGTCTGGCTGCTTTGGATATTCTGAGATGGCCTTGGAAAGACTCTGTGTATCCTCATTAGTATAATAGCCAGTGATTTTTGAGCACCCACTATGTGTAAGCTCTGATCTGGTGATTTGCACTCTTTGTATCATTTTATTTTTATTACCACCCTATGAGATAGCTGTTACTATTTCCATTTTGTGGATAAGAAAACAAACTCAGGGCGTCTCAAGTAGTGGGTCCAACATCTCACATCTGATAAGTATGAGAGTTGGGTTTCAACTGGCCTATTGACTTCTTTACATGTTCATTGCAGGCTTTCTAGAAATCTAAGAACCTAAGCTGAGCAATTCTCTAGAGCAGTGTTGGTCATCAGAAAGTTTTCTGCAATGATGAAAATGTCCTATTTTGCTCTGTTCAATATGATAACCATTAGCCACTTGGAATGTGGTAGTGTGATGGAATTGGTTTTTAAATTGTATTTGATTTTAATTAATCTAAATTTAAATAAGTCATGTGGCTAGTGGACCCCATTTTGGAGAGCACATCCCTAGAGCCTGATTTTGCTGATGCAAGTCCTCAAGGAGAATCCAGAAGCTCCTACTCAGGGGCCCCATTCAAGCTCCTCCCACCCCACACACTTAGTGGCCACTCCCCTGAGGGTCTGTAGTAAACTGCACATGGATCACCCTCTGTTCACAGTGATAAAGGGATGGCCTTCATTTGGTCCTTCAAGGCTGGATAGCTCTTGACCTTGAAGTTTCTACTTCTGGCTCCCCTTTAACTTTTGGTTTCCTATCTTCAATTTCTAGATCTCCAGTTTTTTGTTCAGCTCTGCTTTTTCCTCCTCTGCAGGCCTCACTTTCTTTCTTGTCCACTAGGAACTTTAGACTTTCCCAGTGTAAACTTATTTTCTTATGTGACCATATCATAGTTTATTTAATGAATGCCTCAGTGGGATATTTAAGTCCCTCCCAATGTTTTATTATTATTATTATTATTAAATCATAGCTGTGTACATTAATGTGAACATGGGGCACCGTACACTGGTTTTATAAACCATTTGACACATTTTCATCACACTGGTTAACATAGCCTTCCTGGAATTTTCTTAGTTATAGTGTTAAGACATTTACATTCTACATTTACTAAGTTTTACATACACCCTTGTAAGATGCACCGCAGGTGTAATCCCACCAATCACCGTCCCTCCGTCCAACTCCCCCCTCCCTCCCCTTCCTTTCCCCCTTCCCTCTATTTTTGGGTTATAACTGGGTTATAGCTTTCATGTGAAAGCCATAAATTAGTTTCATAGTAGGGCTGAGTACATTGGATACTTTTTCTTCCATTTTTGAGATACTTCACTAAGAAGAATATTTTCCAGCTCTATCCATGTAAACATGAAAGAGGAAAAGTCTCCATCTTTCTTTAAGGCTGCATAATATTCCATGGTGTACATATACCACAATTTATTAATCCAATTGTGGATCGATGGGCACTTGGGCTTTTTCCATGACTTAGCAATTATGAATTGGGTGGCAATAAACATTCTGGTACAACACACAAATATTTTTATGCTAATGTAGAGTAAAAGAAAAAAAAAAAAAGAATATCCTGGGAATTCTGCATTCAGTAGAGGTCACTTTTTAGCTCTTTTATATTTGTTTTACCAGAAAAATTTCCCTGTTTATTGCATGTTGTTTTAATTTTTCTCAAGAAAAACATGTAAAAGTGTATTTGTGTATTCAAATGGAGGTTTTCTTAACTATACAGTCATGGATCACTTAATAACAGGGACATGTCCTGAGTTGTTCAGTGATTTTGTCACCACGTGAGTATCATAAAACGTACTTACACAAACCTCGGGGGCATAGCTTATCACACATCGAGGCCACCAAACCGTGTAGCATGTCACTGTGCTGTGCTCTCTAGACAACTATAACACAATAGTATTTGTGCATCTAAATATAGAAAATGGACAGTAAAAAAATGCAGTGTTATAAAATCTTATGGAACCACTGTCCAACATGCAGTCTGTTATTGACAGAAATAGTGTTATGTGGTGTATGAATGTGTGTCATAAACATTTCCATGTCATTACATCTACATGTGTATAAAAAGAAGATATATGTATATACACATACATACATATATGCATACACACATATATTTATATAAATATAAACTAAAAATCTAAGACAAAATGAAACAAAGAGGCATTTGTTTGATACAAAGGTGAAGGACAGAGATGGGCTATGCCTGTGTGATATTATAACCAACACTGTCAAACTGTATGTGAATGGTTTCCTAAACTACACAGGAACACAGGCACTGAGGCAGTATATGTTAGTAAAATCTGTATCTTCTGAAAGCACGTCTCCTAGAAGATTGTCTGAATTTTCTGTGGGCACTGTCATTATGAAGAACACTGCTTTTCAAACAGGTGTTTGAGGTATGAGAAGATCCAGGGAGCCTAGATATGCAGGCTTCTGTCTCCACTCCAAATTCCCTAAATCAGACCCTCGGAATAAGGAGTAAGATTGGCTTCATGGGCATGCTTAGAAGAGCCCCAGGCTTGGTTCAATACCATCTGTCATCATCTTCATAGTCTTCATGATTTTAGGATATGGGGCTTTACCCTTTCATTTTCCACTGTGCCTGGCTAATTACACAGCTGGCTCTGGGCAGGAGCACTGAGATATATGCATTTTAAACAACCACTTTAGATGACTTTGATTCCGGTGGCTGCAGCCCACAATGTAATAAGCCCTAAACATTGAAAGTGATTGACTTTGAAGGTAAAAGAAAGCAAAGAAATATTGCTCTAGATGTATTATTATGACATAGGAGGAGGCAGGTAACAGAAAGCAGGAGAGAGAATAACCACGTCATCTTACAGTGCATAATAATCCAGGGGCGTGAATCAAAGAAAAGCAAAATGTTACACTTCTATGAAAGGACATTTCAAAGTTCTGAGACAAATGGCATTGCACGTTTGGTCAGAGGTAATAAAGAAAATACAGACAGCAAAAATTCAGAGTCTCTAAGATCTAATTCCTCCTATTATGAACTTAATGTGAGTTTCTGACCAACTGTATTAATCAGAAACCAAAGAGAAAAGCTTCATATATAAACAGGGAGGGCACTGAGCTCGGATGTTCAAGGCTGAGATGATACAAGAATCCCAAAGATGGAGACAGTCTACAAAGACCTGAAGCATTTGAAAGCTCTTAGGACCAAATAACAAGGCCTTTTTTGAGTAGATGAAGTGAAATAAAGAGATTTGAGTGGAATCAAAACCCAACACTGAAAATGTGCACAAGACTCTGAAGAGATGATTAAAAAAAAACCCCGAGGAGTAAAGATTTCTCTGACCCAAACCAAGCCCACACACTCTTTCCGTAAGGGAGAAGACCAAATGCCAGTACAAACATTCATAACTCTCAGTTTTGACCCCTGTCACCATGCTAGCGTATCAAGCTATGACACAGTCACGGTACCAAACCCAGATGTTATCTAAATCGTAATTCTGCATCCAAATATGAAAGGGCTACCTTAGGCTGCCTCAGGTTAAAAAAAGAAAGAAAAGAAAAAGCTGTCCTGAGTAAGAGTATTCCACAGCACCAAAAATATTCCAGGTGCTTTGCCATTGAGTTTTCTGGAATACAGATTAATCCCATCAAGTTCATCTCAGCAATTTGTATGAACACCTGTGTATGAGCTTTTAGTTTCAGCTTCACTAGTTATTAACTGGTCTTAATCACTAGTAAGTTAGCCTTTCTGGGCGATGCTGCAGGAACACACACTTGCTCAAAATAATTCGCACAGCTCAGGAAAAGTCTACAATTTGTGGCAAAAGGTATAATTTTAAGCAACAAAGCAGAGGAAGTAGATTTCTTCGTATTCTGTTTTGCTTCTTCTCCATCAAGGACAATAATTTTCAAGCTGGGAAACCTAGAACAAACATCATTGGGAGGCAATTGAAGCGCAAGATAGGTGCAGAGATAATAAGGGAGTGCTTTGCAGCTGTAAATTAATTCAAGCCTTCAGGCCCAGATAAATTATATCCCAGGATATTTAAATGACTTGCAGATACGATCAAGGAACTACTGTTGTTAAACTCTAAAAATCATACAGAAAAATAGTCCCCAGATGTCTAGAGATGGGCGAATGTTACATTCCCATTTCTTGGTGGTTGGGTGTATGGCTGACAGGGAGAATAAATGGACTTTAAACATTACAACTTCATGCCAGCCCCTGGCCAAGTTCTTGAACATCATCAAGGAGTCAGTGAGTAGGCCTCATGAAGACGGTTACACTGTGTTGTTCAACATTGTATCCTCAGAGTCCTTGACCAGGTGTATCCTTAGTAACTTGATAAATGCATGCTGAATATTAACGGACTGTTCAGCAAGGAAGGCTGTGTTTGAAATCAGCATGCACCCACCAAGAAGTAGACCTAAAACATTGCTTCAATCTCTGAGCCTCATGATTGTTTATACAATACAGGATACACCAAGTTAGTCTGTGGTGGAAGTTTCAATATCTGAACATCTTAAATCAACATGACTGACTTGTTGCTCACACTTCATTTTCGTGTGGGTAGCCTGGATGTTCTCTCCCATGCCACCCCCACTCCAGTGCTGAAGCTGATGAGATGAGAGCCTACCAGATGCTGCTAACTGCTGAGATCAAAAGAAAGAGCTCTGCCTGGAAAGACAAACCCATTCTTACAGCTCCCAGCTGGAAGAGCTGCCAGTATGTGCACACACATTTGATTGGTCTAAGCGAGCCATACGAACATGCCTACTTTCAACGGGAGAGGAAGTACAAACATTCGGCTCAATATACTGATGACAACAACAGTTATCTAATCAGCAAAATGGAAACTGTAATAATAATTTCTAGAGTGGCGTTTCCTTTGATCATACATGTTTCAAGAAATGTCAAAACACTTTGTTTTACTAAATCAATTTAAATCTGTTGCTGAACCCCCTGGTACCTTACGTGATGAATAATTTAATAGCAATCTCATTTTTGCTTTTTTTAGGGGAGAGGTTTGGGAAGAGAGCAGCATTTATCTCCTTAATGTTGCAGAGATATTTCAGGAGTTTTTATCTTGCGATGAAAACAATGAAAGACTATTTCGTCTTCATTGTATCATGGTCACAGCTGGGAAATAAATTGTCTATTTCCATATGATCCAGTAGAAAATGGGCTTTTTCTTTTTTATACTTAGAATACAATGTAGCATCTTAGCTGAGACTAAAATTCTTGGCCAACTGTCTTGTCTCCGTGATTGCCCCTTGCAGACGTCCCTTCTGAAGTCCTAACCTCTCCCCAGGTTGCTGCACAGGTGCATAATTCCATAACTCCTACCATCATGCACTAGCATGTCTTCCCTAGCCTGATGGAATGTTTCATTCTCCTAGGCACTATTTCTGCCTACGCACTCCTTCCCCCTTTCTAAAATCTGGTTTCTCTCCCATCTCACTCTGAATGAACTTGCTTAATCCTCTAAACAGACTTACGTTTTCCAAAATAAAAGTAGGAGGAGGAAGTTTTGTTCAGACCACTTCTGCTTTAACCTTTGTGTAATGTCCCTGGAGCACAGAAGGCTGGACAAATTCTCGGTAGAGGAAGAAATACCCATACAAGTTAAGTTCCCCCAAAATTATCTTTAACAATATTTCAAGGTAATATTTTTTAATTTGGTAATTAAAGGAAAAGACAAGTAGAATCAAATACAGCAGCTGACCAAGAAGCTTTCAATAAATGGCAGTTTCTGACTATTCAATTTATATCTGATTACTCATATTTCTGTACTTAAAACAGTTATTTGAAGGATGATACAATGGGCCTCCAGACTGGGAAAACAAGCACTGTGTTTGCAGGACAAAGAATATAAAATCTTACATCTGATTCCGCTACTTCACTTTATCCATGAGGAATCACAATAAATAAAAAATTTTCTGTAACAGATATTTTAAATGTTTCCTTTGGTGAGTATTACTCTTCGATTTTATTCATAGTTTTCATTTCATAGTTTTATTGTTTTTAAAAATAAGCCAATGGGGATCTATTTATTTATCACACAGTGAACTCTCATCAGAACTTATTTCTAATAATCAGTAATTTGAAAATTCTATCAGATATTCTTCAGTTCCATTCAAATAAAAAATTAGAAATTGCCTAACTAATAAAAATACCAAACAATCCTTACATCCCTTTGCCCCTTCCAAATGAAGTATTTCCTTAAATACTTTTCAGTATTTCTTTTCAGTACTGAATAGAAGGCAGGTCAATTTTAGGAAAGATTGTATTGGGGGTTAGACATACAATCTGCTAGAATCACCCATGTCTATGAACCCTTGCAAGGGACCTCAGTTGGAAGACCACGGTGCTATCCTCTGGAGTCTGTTGGGTCTTCTATAATGAAAACCCTGGGGTTTAAGGCATATTAGTTTGGTTTGAGCAGGTGCTTCTTGCGTTCTTATGGATTAATTTGAGAGAAACATTTAGCAATATTCAGTCCTGCTAATCACTTAGGAAAGCTTAAATTATTACTGGAGGGATTCTATTCTGTTGTTTAATTTATTATACTTATTAACTCTATGTTAATGTTTCCAAAGAAACATGAGATCAAGATCAACTTCAATTTATTATTATCAAACTAAAGGGTGACAAGCAGTTTTAGTCTTAATATAGTTTGAGAGAAATGCCAGGAATGTTTAAACCCTAAAATCTAACCATAGCTGTAGCTTTCAACTCCACACTTCAGATCCAGTTTCTGACACTTGTTGAGGATGTCACTAACTCAGGGAGTGAAATTGGAACCAGAAATAGTGAGGAAAGCTTTCATATAAATTCCTTTTTAAAATATTATTTTAAGTTAAGAATGCTTAAGTTTCTAGTCTGAGGGTCACTGTTGTTACTGATGCTAAACATAGAATTTAAAAGAGAAAAAAAAAACCCAGATTTTTCCCTCTCTTTCTAAGCTCACCATTTAAAGACTAAAGACTCCTTTTACTTAACTTTATGGTATTAATACAGAGTTGCACTATAAATCAAATTGCATTATAGAATTCTATAACTATAGAATTTGAATAGCAAGTTATGTACAAAGATATGGCAGCATTGTTCAAAAAGTAAAACTTAGAGTATATAAGTGGGAATTAATTAAATAAATTATATTAATATTATATCTATACCATGAAAGATCAAGTAACTGTCTTAAAAATGACATGAACATAAATACTAATTTGGAAAGATGCTTATAAACATAAAAAAACTGTAGTACAACGGGTATTGTATGAATTCATCTTTGTTACTAAAATAATTGTATGCGTATATTTATTTTTAAATGCACAGATGAATACATTAAAACTTGTTCGCAGTTGTTACTTCCTGGAAGTAAGATTAGGGAACTAGTTGGAAAATGGTCCTTTTCTTTCCACCTTGTGCCTTCCTCTATGGTTGAAAATTTTGATCAACCTATATTTATTGTATAATAAAATTATTTTTGCCATTTCTCTATTTTCACATGTGTCCCATCAGGTATTGATGTATAGTTGATAAGTGCTGCACACAAGATACTTCTATTTTCAAGCCGTCAGGAAAGGTTCATCAAAATACATTTTAACATTCCTCTTTTAAAGAATTTGTTCCTACAAAATAGTCACAACATAATAGAAATAACTGAGGAAATTGGAGTAAGAAGTAATTAGGGCAGTAAAATGAACTAAAACTAAAGATCTACCCACAAAGAATTCTGTTAAATAGTTTGCTCCCATTGTTAGAGAAACTCTGTTTCCACGTGTTCAAAGACAATGGGTAAAAATTATCACTTTTAAGAATTATGTTACTATTAATCTGGTGCTAAGACATCAGAGATATTTTGCTACTTTTGTTCTTCAAGATGATATTGTTTTTCATAGTAATCGTCATACATCTTCACGGAAGGGAAATCAGGAAAATGACTAAGTAAGAGAAGGACAAATCAAAGAATTATTAATTGATCCCAAATCAACGAGGCTTTTCTCTAGAATGTGTCAACCACAAAAGACTTTTGAAATAACCGTTTAAAAAAATAAACAATTTTGCTTTTCTGAAATACTTGGTCACATGGGAGATAAAGATAGCTAAGCCAAAGATGCTACTTTTAAAAAATCATACAGCTTTGAACTACCGTAAAATTTAGGAATTTTTTTTGATCTGGAATACAGAAAATCAAGAAAAACAAGGTAATCTTTATTGTCCTGGTAAAGTGCTATAATGCAGTGTGGACTTCATTTTCCCTGAAAAATCTAAGACTCTCTACCACTATAGATTCTAGTATTTTCTTTTACAAATTTTAGATTCTTCATCACTAACCATAATAGAGGACAATAGACAAATCGTATTACACGTGGGCAAAATCATATAAAGAAAGGTGGCATGTATAGTGGTATATCAAAGTGTTTATAGGTTAGTCTTTCCTTGTTTGAATTTAATTTCCTAACAAAAACATACTAGGTTAGCCTTTTCTCCCATTCTATTTTGACCTCATACCATCCATTATTGTGTGTTATTTAATTTTCATGACCTCTATCCCCACTGTATAATACAGTTTTCCCAGGGCTTATAGAAAGGACCTGAAGTAAAATGATAGATTTTCTTCAGAGTTCTGATTTTATTTTCATTTTGCCAAATATCTGTTGTGGGGGGTGGGAGGGGTACAAGCCTCACTCAAGTGCATTAGTGATTATACTACATGTACAGAAAGGGTCTGTTAGAGTTTAAAACAGGAGCTTAGCACTTTCGTGTTTTGAAATTTTCACTACTTTCTTAGTTTTCACTAAGAAAGAGGAAAAGGAGGGGAAAGAGGAAGAAAAGGAGGTGGGGAAGAAATACATAACATTATTTAACAATGTATAACAGTATATTATTTAACAATATATAACAATGTATTGTTAACGTTATTTACAATATATAATAATATATAACATCTTTAACGTACATAACATTAAAGAACTATGGCACATTTCCATCAATCAAATTAATATGCACTAATGTACACAGCTATGATTTAACAATAAAAAAATTAATATTTTAGATTTAAAAATACAATATCTGTGTTAAAACTTCATCTTGGAGGTAACACTGAAGATCTTCCATTTGAAGCTCTTTGGGAATACGGGGTGTGGATGTTCCTTTATCCCTTGCTGGCTTCCATGACCTTCCTCGCCCACATCCCTATTCTGGTCTCCTTCTACCTGTGGAAATTCTGCTGATCCTTTCCAAAAAATGGCTTATTAGTCCCAGTTCTTCTAATGATTTTGATCTTGGACGTTCCATGAAGCCTCTCAGACTTCCCACCATGGAGGAAATGTGTTCCTCTCTACATTTCTCCAGAACAGTCTATAGACACATGAACAAAATGTCCAAACAGGGAATTGACTGAAAGAAGAGGCCGAAGAAAAGTCTATAATGTCTGTGTGAACCTGTGTCTCAGGTGCCTTGTGGTAGGACCACGTCTTAATACTCCAGACTGCTGTGGTACTTCAGTTGCTGAAAATTAATAGAAAATGAAGGACTGATCTGTAATTTGACATTATGCCAATAAAATGCCAATAAAGTGTTTAGTTTATGAAAACCTGGCTTTAAGGATCATTGAGAAAACAAAACATTGAAGAATGCAAAAAGATATGTTGAAAAAGTGTGTGTGTGTGAGAGACAGAGGGAAGAGAGAGAGAAAAGGGGAAGGGAAAAAAGGAAATTTGACTTGGTAAATACTAAGGCTTATTATAAAGTTAAAAAAAGTTAAAATAGACTATACAAGAATAAGCAGAGGTTTAATGGACCAGATGATTTTAACTAGCAATAAAGCACAGTATATTGGGGGAAATGGTTATGATACAAGTGGCATTGCATATCACAAAAAAAGCAAGTTATTCAACAAATTACATTAGGACAACTGGACATATCTCTATGAGAAAATGTCCTACGGTTGCATCACTAATTTCTTATACAAAAATAATTCCAGATGAAATTAGTATACAAGGAATATGAAACTATAAAAACAATAATAAAGGATAATTTTAAAAATACATAGGCATTAGGAAGTACATTCTATGACACAAAGGCTAGAACTCATAAACGTGAATATGGCAATAAACTAAAATTTTAAAATAAATGTGTTTGGCAAAAGCCAACAACCTTAAACAACAACAACAACTGCAATTTTAAAGACCTTGAAAAAAATACTTGCAACACATTTAAAAATTAATCTATAAGAATCTCCTACAAATCAAGATTAATAACACAATAGAAAACTAGACAGAAAATGGGAAGTTCATAGGAAATAAATAAAATGATTTTTAAGCTTATAAAAGATGTTTAATCTCCCTTATTTTAGGAGAAAGGCAAATTAAAGCTACATTAAAATTCTAATGTTCATTTAGATCAAGATCAAGAAATTGATAACAATAAGAAATAGAAATTCGGTTCTTATTGGTGTATGAGTTGGTACAACATTGGGAACGTGAAATGTAGGAACGTGTATCAAAATTGAACATGGGCTTGACTCCGTCCCACCAGAAATGCCCCTCTTAAGAATTCATGTAGTATTTTCTTGCACTTGTATGAAATGATACTCTCACGAAGGTATTCAGTATTGTAATATAAAAGGTTCACAATAATGTAAGTGGCTGTGAACAGGATGTCAGTTAAGTAAATTATGCTATATCCACACAAGATGCATCAGGCAACTGTTAAAAATAACTAGGGAATTTCTACACAACTCACAAAGAAGACAAAAATGATCATGATATAAAGACAGGCAAATAGCTATTGATATAGGAAGGAAGCAAGATGCAAAAGCGAATCCATAATATACTACTATTTAGGTAAACAGAGAAAAGGAAAGGAAAGGCGTGCGCACACACACATATACACACATACGTATGTTTGTCAATGGAAACGAATTCTGAAAATCAGCAGCAGGTTGCTGGTGCCTAGCATGGAAGAGAGGTCTTTCTTTGTTTTTTTTCCTATATACTTCTTTGTTCACAAACATTTTGCATTTTCTGTTATGGGAATGTTCTACTTTTCAGAAAATTTTCATTAATTAATTAATGTTCAAAAGAAAGAAAATGAATTCTGAGGAGACGCTTTGTGTTCTACTGCCAAATGGCAGATTTGAATAGGGAGACAAGTACAGGGGCTTTGTGCAAAATTCATTCTACATTTGGAACTCACTTGAGAGTTCAGTGATTGAATAAGAATCCGCCCAGTACTTGTTTTCAAAAGATCTTTTTCTCTGTGATTTCCCTGTCTTCCTTTCAGGGCTCCTGTTAGTGTGGGGCCTTGAGAGATGGAGGGCGAATGCGCAGGGCAGGTCCTGATCGCCCCTCAGCGGAGCAGGCTCCTACCAGGGCAAGTGCGAAGCAGATTTCAAGGCTGGGAATTCCAAAGGAGAAATTGCATCTTTGTGATTGAGAGGCTTATGTAAACCCCAAACAGTAATACTGACTGTCTTTAAGCCAAGCAACTGCCATTTGAAGTGATCTGAAATTAATTTTCATCAGAGGAGTCGTCTTCCTTGAGTGTGGTATTATTTGCCCAAGTTACATATGGGGCTTCCAAAGCTCTACTTTTTCCTAGTATCCCAGAAAAGCCTTCACCCTGAATGGCATGAGAGGAGAGGGTGAATTTGGTATGTGCTAATGTCCCCAACCTTTTTGGCATCAGGGACTGGTTTCATGGAAGACAATTTTTCCATACCCTTGGGGTAGAGAGGGTTGTTTTGATCCAGGTCTGCAAGGGTTGTTTTGATCCAGGTCTTTGACTTATGGTGCAGTCAGACTTCTCTGCTAAGGATAACCTGATAACCTGATTACCTGGACTTGCAGCCGCTCCCCAGCGCTGGCATCAGATCCCCACCGGAGCCTGCAGCCTAGATCCCGCACATGCGCAGTTTACGGTGGTGGTGGTGGTGGTGCAAGCTCCTGTGAGAATCTAACGCCGCTGCTCAACTGCCAGCAGGTGGAGCTGAGCGGGCCTGCGAGAGGTGGGGAGTGGCGGTCAATACCTGTGCAGCCTGGCTCTCTCGTCCGGTGGCTCACCTCCTGCTGCGCTCGGGCTCCTAACAGGCTGCAGACTGGATCCCTCCATGGCCGGGGAGTTGGGGACTGTTACAGGGCCACGTAGGGCTTACGTCCTTCCCCTGTTTTCTGGTGGCTTAATCGCAGCATCTGTGACAGCTGCTGCCTGCAGGTTTATCCTGGCAATGTCATAGTCCGTTTCACTCTATTGGTGTAAGGTAGAAACTGAGTAACAGCAGGTTCTGATCAGTTCTCCCCTTAGTATATCAAAGATGTCTAAATTTAAGAGCCAGAGGATGTAGAGGCATTTACACATACCACGGGCTCCCAACCTAACAGGGATACAGGTCTAAGCTGCCCTGTGTTCCACACACCCTGGTAGACCCACAAAGCGTCCTTTTGGCCGTGTGTGTGTGTGTGTGTGTGTGTGTGTGTGTGTGTGTGTGTGTTGTGTGTAAACAGGGAGACTGCAGGAGACGTTCAGCTATGTCTACTCCTCCTTGAGTTGTTTGCCTCTAAGAAAAGAAAACGATATATCTTCTTACACAGACTTTTCCCCTCTGGGGAATCAGAACCACGCCTAGGTGTGAATTAAGCCTGTTGGCTTTCAGACTTTTTCACATCTATTTTTGAGCCTCAAGCTATTTCAATTTCCTAGGCCTAACCTTTAGTGCCATGAACTGAATGTTTCCTAGCTCTCATCCCCTTCCATTCCTTTTCTTTCTTTCCTCTCATCTGTCAAAATCCTTACTGCCCACTTATTCCATGTCAGGTTTTTCTGAAATAAAAGTATCCTCATATAGCTAACATTTTAATATATGTGCTAATGTTACATCTTTTTATACAACATATTTGCATTTAAGTACAGTTCTCTGGACATTTAATGATTTAACCCAAAGGGATGAAATGTCTCACATTTATATGACACTTGGTAGATTATTTCAATGAACTTTCCACAAACAAGGTTCTCATGAATCTCTGAGTCAGCCTGAGGCAGAGAGGGTAGGCATTTTAATTTACATACACACTGTTAATAACTTGAGGCTCTGACAAGTTTACTTTAGTAACTGCCCCAGAATCACATGGTGAATGGCAGATGTTAACAGATCTGCCCACTCTTTGGTATTCACTTTTTTTTTTTTTTTTTTTTTTTTTTTTTTTACTGTATCTGACACATCCAGAAATAGACACATGTATACATGGCTGGTCATAGCAAGAAAAATAAAACTTATGTTTACAAAAGAACTTCAGTGCCCAGTGGCTCTGCCTGCTCTTAGAGCCTATGGTATTCAAGGGACAAAGTTTCAGATGGGTATGAGCTTGAGATTTTATTAAAAATGCAGATTTCTGAAGCATCACTCATTTATCAAATCAGAAACAGAATCTTTGATGTACATGACATTTTGAGAAACCTTGAATTATTCTTTCTTCCTAATATAAATGTATCATTCTTATACTAAAATTCTGTTTATCACTGTCTCAACTTCTTTGGCGTGCCACTCTCACACCTACAGGACCGTCCCAGCCAGCATTCCCTGTGTACTCCTTACTACTTTTTTCACTTGGGTTCCTGTATATATTCTGCAGGGATTTGTTTTTTCCCTCGAGGCTTTTTCAACTATGAGTTGCCATTATTTCCATTGCCCAATGCACCACAGAACTTATCTCGACTGTTGAGATTTCATCTTCCTCTAAATTCACAACACGCCATTCCGAGTTAGTTCCTAGAATCTAACGCCACTGCTGTTCTGTGACTTTTGACAAATACATATAGTCATGTTGCTACAATCAAGATATATTACAGTCTCAACCCTCAGAATTCCCGTAAAGCCCTTTGTAGGAAACACCTCCTCCTTACTTCCAACCCAGGCTGATGAATGTTTGGTCCCTATAGTTCTGACTATTCCAGATGCTATATAAATGGAATTTGTACCGTAGCCTCTTGAGTCTGGCTTCATACTCTTAGCATAATGCATTTGATTTTCATTCATGTTATACCGCTAGTTTACTCTATTTGCTTGTGGAATGGGATTCCTCTGGGTGAATGTGCAACTTGCTTATCCATTCATCAGTCGAAGGGTATTTTAGATTGTTTCCACTTTAGAGTGTGTAGCCACTATAAACATTTGCAAACAGTTCTTGGTGTGAACATAAGTTTTATTTTTCTTGATTTTCAGTTGTACTTTTTTTTTTCATTTAGAAATTCTGATAGGTGTATAGTGGTACACGTGTCTCACTGCAATTTTAACTTGCATTTCCTAATGAATATTTAATGATGTGACTATCTTTTCATGTGTTTATTTGCCATCCGTATGCAGTATCTTCTTTGGTCTAGTGTCTGCCCAAATCTCTTCACATATTATTTATTGGGGAGAGGGGGATTGAGAATACCTAATATTGTAGATACACATGTCCTTTATTAGGCATATGTTTTATAAATACTTTTCCAAGTCTCTGATTTGTTAGTTTCTTTTCTCTTTTACAACAGTTTCTTTCAAAGAGAATATTTAAAGTTTTGATGAAGTTTAATTTATAAGGGAATATATTCTTGGTGTCATATCTAAAGAATATTTGCCAAACACAAGGTCATAAATATTTTCTCTTTTGTTTTCTTTTAGAAGTTTTACGGTTTTTGGTTTTGCATTCTTTCTGATATCTGACCTTTTTTTTTTTTTTTGCCGTTTTTGGCTGAGGCTGGGTTTGAACCTGCCACCTCCAGCATATGGGGCTAGCGCCCTACTCCTTTGAGCCACAGGCACCACCCCCCATTTCTTTTCTTTTTTTGTTTTTTTGAAACACAATCTTACTCTGTCATCCCAGGTAGAGTGCCATGGCAACATCATAGCTCACAGTAACCTCAAACTCTTAGGCTCAAGAGTTCCTGTAACTCAGCCTCCTGAGTAGCTGGGACTACAGGTGCTCACATTTATCTTTTCTTGTTGTTGTTGTTCTTATTATTATTCTTATTTTTCTTGTTGAGACGGAATCTTATTCTATCACTCTGGTAGAGTGTGTTGAGGATCACAGGTGCCCACCTGCCGTGATGCCCAGATAGTTTTTCTCATTTCAGTAGAGAAGGGGTCTTACTCTTGCTCTGGCTTGTTTCAAACTCCCGAGCTCAAGGACTCCACCTGCATCAGCTTCATAGAGGGCTAAGATCACCATACCTGGCTGACCTGTGATCCATTTTGTGTTAATTTTGTGTATATTGTGTTGGGTCTTTTTGTTGGAAAAACCAACCTTTCACTGTATTGTCTTTACAACTTTGTTGAAAATCGGTTGACCACATATGTGTGGTTTGGATGACTTCTTACATTCGAGTGATCCATGTGATAACTTTTTTATTAATAACTTTTTATGGCTCTATAAAAAATCACTTTCTGCATTACATCAAAATTACTTAATGTGCCTTTTGGGGATTTTTTATTAAATTGGGAACTGAGGACAGGCTCTAGGTCTGAAATAGTCTTGTCCAGAGAAGACAATTAAGATGGGTTGTATTCATAGTTTCAAATCATATTCTTGTTTATATAGTTACCATCAGAGTTTGTTTGCTGCAGGACAAACTTAAGTTGGCAGGTTGAATAAAGGAAGAAACTAATGCTCCTCGTTTTTATTCCTAGAAGGATACACATAGCTTTGCATGAAATAAAGATAACCCAACTTACTTGAAATTAGAAAAAAAAAGTGTTTTATCTGTTGTTGCAAGAGCCACATTTCAGAGCCACCAGATTTATATATCATTTCTTTTTCTGAAAAGGAATAAAACAGAACTTGCTAGAAGAAACTCATGGAGATTATTTAGAGATAAGGAATGTTAAAATAGAGACAAATAGCATAAAAAAGATGTGTAAAGGTTCTTGACTTCTGTGTGTGTGCATGGCATGTTAACAACCTAATGTAGTAGTACTAAAGATTTGGGGAGATTTAGCTTTCATGATCTGAAACTACGTAGAGGGATGGGTGTGGTGGCTCACACCTGTAATCTCAGCACTGTAGGAGGCCGAGGTGGTAGGATTGCTTGAGGTCAGGAGTTCAAGATTTGTCTGAGCGAGAGGGAGACCCTGACTCATGAAAAAAAAAAAAATGAAAAACCCAGTCGGGTGCCACGGCCAGCACCTGTAATCCCAGCTGAGGCAGCAGAATGTCCACAGCCCAGCCTGAGGTTTCAGTGACCTATGACGCCACTGCACTCTGCTCAGGGCAAGGGTGGGACTCTGTCTCTACAAAACAAAAAAAAACAACCCCCCATAACAAGGCAACTGAAACTACTTAGAAGGTGAGACAAGTGGCACCTTTATGGTCAGCACCATCCCAGTATCATTATCTGCACAAAGCTGGTTTAATCGTGTATAGCAGGTTAAAGAGCAAGTGACCTTTTCAGAAATGAGGGGAGCAATAACTTTATCAAGTGAATTGTGTCTTTTTTGTCTGCTAAGACAGATGTTTGATTGTGTTGGCATTTGCACAAATGCAAAACTAATTTTAGCTACGGTTATTAATTTATAGATGAATTTCTATCCTATCACCCAGTGCCTCCGTATGATAAATCTCATTATCACTCTTGTTCTCATATACCTTTGTCAACATTTGCTGAGACATATGCAGGAAGATTTTGTTCTGGGAAAAAGGTCACCTCGAGCTGACTGATAGTGTGCTGACATTGTAAAGATGATTTAGACAAGTGTCCAGACATTACCAAACCAACTGCCAGTTTGAGACAGCATAGTTAAGTAAGTTTAAACTTGATGATACTCAAGGAGGAAAGATCAGGGGGTAGTTTTTCAGAAATCTTGGGATATTATCTAATATAGGGATGGCTTAGAATACTTCATCTCTCTGATTTCTTTCAAATCCAGTTTATCACATCCCTTGCCATTTTGAAGTATTTTTGTCTCCTTTCTCTTCTGCTGCCGGTCGTGAGAATGAAAGGCATATGCCTCCTAAAGCTCTAATTGTCACTATGTTCCTAAACAGAACACTAACGTGGGCTGAAAGATTGACATAAGAAAACAATTACAAAGATTGAACTAACATTTTTATTATAGGATGCGTGATGGAGCTCTCTTTTTATAGCCTTTTCACAGCAGAAAAGTTTAAAAACAAATTGTAAGAAAGCAGCCTCATGCTTCATCATTATACAACTTTTGAAGATGTCTTTTATCTATTTCTTTTTCATGTTGTTTTTCCTATCTTATGCTTCTGTTTTAAACAAAAGTCATATCAGATCATTTCATTCATCAATGCTTTAGTATGTCTCTCAAACAGAGAAAAAAATTTTAAGATATAATCACAGTAACATTATCAGACCTAACAAAATTAGCAATTATTTCATAACAGCTAATATCTAGTCTATATTTACATCTCCCCATTTCTCTCAAAAGTATCTCTTTGTGGTTGGTTTATTTGAATCTGAATCCAAACAACGTTCGCATATCACATTTGATTGACATCTGTCTTAAATTTCTTTTAATCTATAACACTTTCCCTCTTCCCACTATCTTTCTTTAAATATGTCCTTCACCCCAATCTACATTATTTGTTCTATAAAGTTTCTCACACTATATATTGATTTTCTTTGGGTTCATTTAGCATATTTGTCTACACTTACTTTACATAGGATTCAGCTTTCATTTTATTTTATTTGGCAAAAGACGTAAGTGGTTCTATGTACTTTTTATTGTGTCATATCAGTAGATACACAGAATCTGACTTTTTCTACTTTTAATAAAATTAACATTGATCAAGAGGCTTAGTTTAATCCATTAATTATAAAGTTGCCATTGATGTTCTAGCTAATGGTTTTAGTAGCCATTGATGTTTGCTATCCGGATTAGTGATTGTATTATGTTTTGCTAAATATATATTTTCTTTTACCCTTTCTCTATTTATTAGTGAGATTTCTTCTATACGTCTTTCTTAATATGTTCAATATGTAACACTTATTTGCTCAAACACTTCTAGATATTTGTACTTTGTCATAAAACAAAAGAGTGTTATTCAAAATAATGGCAATAATTTCATAGTAGGAAACAAGAAAGAGACATGCAGATTTTCAGTTGTCCTTTATTGGAAAACAACAACAAACCACATGATTCCCTTCCCTAGAGCATATGACTATCCTGTCAAAAAGCACAAACACCATCTAGAAAACAAATACATAAATGTGTAACATTAGCAAATTGTGTGAGAATATAAGTACATAAGGTAATATTAGATATAGACAAAATCTGCCTATCAAATTTTTTATTAATATTCATTAGTGTAAACTCCCTCTAGAATAGACATTACATACAGACATATATTTGTCTATTTTGTTCACTGCTGGATTTGAAAGAAAAAAGCTTGGCACATCATAGGCTCTAGGTAAATATTTATTGAATCAATACTAAATTAATGAGTTAGATAAAAGAAAGCAGAAAATCCACTCTGGTCACTTACGGCAATAGTTTACCACTGAAAGTTAAGAACCTACATTAGGAATGTGGTGTATACCACTATATGTAAAGAGCAAGGGCTTTAAACTGTTCACTTCCCTCACCAATAAAAAACAGACATCTCTGGATCAAAGATTCAGGGGTGTAATTTCTATTCCCTATTTCTCCAGTTAGGAACAATTCTCCATTAAGTGCCTTCTATGTTCTCAAATCCTTATTGAATGCAAAATTTACTAGCTTATTGAGGTTTCTGATGATATATTTACCTAAGTTTTCTTTATAGCAAAGGCATAAATATCCTTGATGTTTTAACATTGCTAACCTATAGAGAGAATCTTGTCATTTTAATTGATTATACTATTACTAGGTATAAGAATAAATATATTCAAAAGTCCCTTTTGAAATTCAACAAAATCTAAAGCACAATCTTAAAAAATATTGCAATACCAGATTTTTTTTTTAACTAAAAAAAAAGCACTCCTGCTTTAGAGATACTGGTTTGCTGGCTCCCTTTCAACTTCTTTCACAAATTCTTTTTTTCTTCTTATATATGTCCTCTTCTTTCATCTCCTATTTATAACAGATAATCATTATTTCTCCTTTCACAAGTTCCTTGACTCTTACAATGTCAATAAAAATTTATCTAATTTATATCTGACAAACACCCCCCCACACACATACACACACACACATAAACGCATGTGCACAAACTGTTATCACCAGCTCTGACATTTTCCCTGTGCTACGGGGCTGCATTTCCAGTTGCACAACCTCAAACGTGTCTAAAGCCAAATTCTGAACAGATCCACTAGCTCCCATGGAAATTACTACTTCTGCCAGTATCATTTCCTTGGTCTCTCAAGCTTCAAATTTTGTTTTCACCCACTTCCTTTAACTGCCATCCATCTACAGTTAATCAGGAAATCCCATTGGCTGACTTCTCTAATCTTACTCTCTCTGTGCTTTTTTTTTTTTTTTTTTGAGACAGAGTCTTACCTTGTCACCCTCTGTAGAGTGCTGTGGCATCACAGTCCACAACAACCTCAAACACTTGGGCTCAATCGTTTCTCTTGCCTCAGCCTCCCGAGTAGCTGGGACTAGAGGCGCCTGCCACAACATTGGGCTATTTTTAGAGACAGGGTCTTGCTCTGACTCAGTCTGTTTTCCAACTCCTGAGCTCAGCAGTCCACCTGTCTCAGCCTTCCAGAGTGCTGGGATTACAGACGTGAGCCATCCCACATGGCCCCTAATCACTTGAACTGGTCTCTTCTGTTCTAGTTTTTGGCTGGGGCTGGGTTTGAACCCACCACCTCCAGTATATGGGGCCGATGCCCTACTCCTTGAGCCACAGGTGCCACCCAGGTCTCTTTTGTTTCATTTCCCTGGTCCCTTCTCTCATTAGTTCTTAGCTTAATTATCAAAAGAGCCTCTTAATTGGTCTTCAGTCTTTCTCTACTCCAATTAATTTTGTCTGTTGCTTCCAGGATAATCTTGTGCACAAATGTGCACAAATGTGTGAGCAGGAAATGTATAACCTTCCTGCTCACAAAACTCAGTGGCTCCTGATTATTTAGAGGATTAAATCCAAACTATAGTATTTTGCTTGAAATTTTTGACCTTTGCCTGAATCACTCATAACATATGTCATAATTGCCAACCAAAGTGAGTTGTTTTCCACTTTCCAAATGAACTTCAGAATTTCCTTCCTCCATTTCTTTGCTTGTTTCCATCTGGAATATCCCTTTTCCATAGCACCTTTTTTTTTTTTTCCCTGGGTGACTTTTTTTTTTAATACTTTGTTAAACCATAACTGTGTACATTAATGCATTTATGAGGTACAATGTGCTGATTTGATATATAATGTGGAATGCTTACATCTAACTGATTTACATAACCATCTCCTCACTTACCTGTTTGTTGTGGTAAGACATTCATACTCTATTCTTAATAGTTTAGAAATATATCATTGCATTATGCACATTAGGTTAGGTCCCCCCAAATATTCTTCCTCCTCACGGTCTCTCACCTCCCCTCCTCTTTCCTTCCTTCTTTCTGGACTATAGTTATGTTTTACCATTCCTATGAATGTATAGGTGATTATATACTAATTTCATAGTAGTATTGAATACATTGGATACTTTTTTTCCCCATTCTTGAGATATTTTACTAGGAAGAATATTTTCCAGATCCATCCAGGTAAACATAAAAGATGTGATGTCTCCATCTTTTTATGGCTGCATAGTATTTTATGGTGTACATATATCACAATTTGTTAGTCCATTCATGGGTCAGAGGGCACTTGGGCTGATTCCGTGACTTGGCAATTATGAATGGGCTGCAATAAATAGTCTGGTGCCAATGTCTTTGTTGTAAAATGATTTTTGATCATCTGCATAAATACCTAGTAGGGGGATTGCAGGATCAAACTGTAGGTCCACTTTTAGTTCCTTAAGTATTCTCCAAACTTCTTTCCAAAAAGGTCGTATTAGCTTGTATTCCCACCAGCAGTGTAGAAGTATTCCTTTCTCTCCACATCCATGCCAACATCTGTAGTTTTGGGATTTTGTTATGTGGGATAATCTTACTGGAGTTAGATGATATCTCAAAGTGGTTTTGATTTGCATTTCTTTGATGATTAAAGATGGTGAGCATTTTTTCACATGTTTGTAGCCCATGTGCCTGTCTTCTTCAGAGAAGTTTCTGTTCAAGTCTCTTGCCCACGTAGAAATGAGGTTATTTGTTCTTTTCTTATGATTAGTTTGAGCTCTCTGTAGATTCTAGTTATCAGACCTTTGTCAGAAATATAACCTGCAAATATTTTCTCCCATTCTGAAGTCTGCTTGCTTTATTTACTGTGCTCTTGGCTGTGCAGAAGCTTTTTAGTTTGACCAAATTCCAGTAATATAATTTTGGTGTTGCTTCAACTGCCGGGGGAGAAGGGGGTCCTCCTCATAAAAGATTCTCCCAGGCCAATTTTTTCAAGTGTTTTCCCTACATTCTCTTCTAATATTTTTATAGTTTCATGTCTTACATTTAGATCTTTTATCCAGTGAGATTCAGTCTTTGTTAGTGGGGCGAGATGGGGGTCCAGTTTCATTCTTCCACAGGTTGCCAGCCAGTTTCTACAGCTTGTCAAAGATCAAATAATGGTAAGTAGCTGGGTTCATCTCTTGGTTCTCTATTCTGTTCCATACATCTACCTCTCTATTTTTTTGCCAGTACCAGGCTGTTTTGATCACTATAGGTTTATAGTATAGCCTGAAGTCTGGTAACATGATACCTCCTGATTTGTTTTTATTTCTGAGTTGTGTATTGGCTATTCGATGTTTTTTCTGATTCCATGTAAAATGAAGTATCAGTTTTTCAAGCTCTTTAAAGTATGATGATGGTGCTTTAGTAGGGATTGCATTAAATCTGTAGATTGATTTGGGTAGTATAGACATTTCAACAATGTTGATTCTTCCCAACCATGAGCATGGTATGTTTTTTCATTTGTTAATATCTTCAGCTATTTCTTTTCTCAGAGTTTCATAGTTCTCTTTATAGCGATCTTTCACATTCTTTGTTAGATAAATTCCCAGATATTTCATCTTCCTTGACATTACTGTAAAAGGAATAGAGTCCTTAACTACATTTTCAGCTTGACTATTGCTGACATACACAAAAGCTACTGATTTGTAAGTGTTGATCTTGTATCCTGAGATGCTGCTATATTCCTTGATCACTTCTAAGAGTCTTGTAGTTGAGTCCCTGGGGATTTCCAGGTATAGGATCATATCATCTGCAAAGAATGAAAGTTTGATTTCTTCTCACCCCATTTGGATACTCTTGATGCCCTTCTCTTGCCTGATTGTGATGGCTAGAACTTCTATTACTATGTCGAATGGCAGTGGAGACAATGGGCATCCTTGTCTAGTTCCAGATCTGAGTGGAAATGTTTTAAATTTTACTTCATTCAGTATGATATTGGCTGTAGGTTTGCTGTGTATGGTCTCTATCAGTTTCAGAAATGACCCTTCTAAGCCTATTTTCTTGAGTGTTCTGATCATGAAAGGGTGCTGGGTATTATCAAAAGCTTTTTCTGCATCAATTGAGAGGATCACAGTTAGATGTAAGCATTCCACATTGTATAT
>CAUYPK010072633.1:0-28683 GCA_963574355.1 Loris lydekkerianus | reverse complement strand
CAGCAGCTGGCACAGCCGAGGAAGCCTCGTAGTCTGCGATGCGGCGCTGTACCAAGGCAGGCATGAGCTGCACATAAGCGGCCATGAGGCGGTGGTTGGAATGGATCAGCTTCCCAGCACAGCTGTGCAGGCAGGCCTCCTCCTCAGAGTCCAGAGCTCGGTGGTGCAGGCTGGGCACACAGCGCTGGAAGCAGAGTTCTGTCATCCGATTGTAGACCAACAGGAAGTCTCGCAAGTTTCTTAGTTGCTGCTGCTGCTCCATCACCGCAAAAGCACACCCCCGTCACGCTTCCGTTACCGAGCTAGCCCTTGATTTCTAAGGCCTGAGGTCTTTATGCATAAGATCCAAAAAAGAGTAAACAGCTATACTGGGGCCAGCAGGAGGAGTTGTTAGGCAGGAATCCATTATCATTGAAGACACCCTTACATAGGTCTTTGTGCTTCAAAGGTCTAGGTGCAGTTAGAGAGAGCATCAAAGTTTTTGTTAAGGAGAGAAGTGGAGGCTTTATAGAGTGTTACCTAGCAGGTTGATGGTTGTTGATCCTCTAGGACTGTAAATTTGCCTTGAGTGTGAGGACTAATCCTGCTTACAGGACTATAGAAAATTATGGTTAGGTAAGAAGTTGTATACTCCTGGAAGCCTAAGTGAGGGTCCATCTGGTTAAATCCAGTACAGTGGAAAGAATCACACACCGGAATGATTAACCTCAAATAGACTGTTGTGTTTGCCTTTAGGGACATCGAACTTCCCCAGGGTTCTTGTAACAAACAAGCAAGAAAAAGGAGGCTGCAAAATAAAAATACCTTATAATGAACCTTGAAGAAATCTTAGCAGATGGAATTAGATTTAGCATCATTTAAACCAAAAAAAATTTTTTTTAAAGATGTAACTTCTCCAAGTGCTGACCCCGGGAATTGTTTTTCTTATCTCTCTACCTGCTTTTTTTGCATTGATCTCATAGATTTCCACAGCATGAAATGCCATCTATATGTTGATGATCTCTATGGTATACCTCATTCGCACATCTACACTGCACGTAATTCCTATGACTATACTCACCAATTTTTCTTTATTGTATTTTTCACCTTTTGTTTTTAACATGTTTACTGTCCGTCTTCCCATCTAGATTGAACATTAGTCAATGCAGGAACCCCATCTTTTTATTTGTCCAGCCTAGTTTCTGATACAGAATATAAGATTAATAAGCATTTTTGAATGAATGAATAAATAAATGAGTTAAATCCCTAGAGCTATAGAGCAATTCATATTTGTGACATAAAAAGAAAACATTTCTTAAAATCTTCTCCCATTAGCCATCTTGCTCTCTTTATTAATAATTCTGGAGTGTAGGGGCCTCTGTCTCCTCTATCCTGTCACTTTCCATTCCCTGTCCATTTCCAAGGACCTTCTTCCATAAAAATGCAACTACATCAATGCTCTAAGGCTGACTTAAGATGCAAAAGAAGGTTTGTTTGCCTTATAGATGGTCCATTTAAGAAAAGTGTTTCACCATTGCCACCCAAAGATGGAATCTGGAATAGGTTTTCTAGGGCAGCAAAATTAACCAGAACCTAGCAGGTGGAGGTGTGGGAGGAGACTGGGGAGGGAAACAGAGGCAATAAAAAGATAGAGATCAAGAGACTGAAAAAGGAAGATATTTCTTGGTGCCGATCTGATCATTACTCAGTTGAGACCGAAAGGTGACCCAGTAGCAACAGGAAAGAAATGTTTTGCATCATTCTTTGAACTCTGAGTATGTTTGTAACAAGCCTTTCTTGAGATTATATTTTTCCTTTGTAATGTCTGGGCTGCCATTTCCTAAATGTTTTTAGACAGAGCTACAGTTTAAAACAAACTTTATGCTTCTCAATGAATTAGAATTATTCCTCAGCCATCCTATAAGATCTGACACGGGTACTGGAAGGGATCCACAACCATGATTTAGTCACTGATCATTCTATTTCAGATAAGAATAAAACATCACAAAGAATGGGATAAATATGGACGGTACTGTGGAAAGAGCCTAGGGAGTAAGCGGTCACAAGTAAGGAGTTGTTAGGAATCTGCAACTTCACCAAGGAGTCAGGGAAAAAGAACAGCAGTTTTTAACTTCTGTCTGCTTTTCAGTGTGGAGCTATGGAACTCTTCCAAGCCAGCAAGCAAAACAAAAAATTACACCCAGCATCTTCTGCATGGCTCTTTGTGGTACTCTCATCTAAAAATAGTGACTATGGATAATGAATACCATGGCATTGCTAATTTATTTAAATGAGAAGAGTCCTCATCTGTGATTTTTCCATCCTGTGCCCAGTCAGCTAAACTTTGCCTGAAGCAGACAACATGCTGGTGGTCACTAGACTATTACTAATACTTGTAGGTTTAGCTTATTAAAATGATTTTAGAGCCTCTCAGTGCAATAAGCATAGCCTGCTGTCACGATTTCTATTTTTATTTCTTTGGGATATCACCTAGAAAGGATAGTTGAATTATAGCCAATAACTCTGAAACTAAGATTGAAGGAATGTGAAGAACGGTCTTCCCAAGTTTTCGCTACCTTCTCAAGAATAGGTGGGGAAGGGCTATGAATACTTTCCATCAGTCAGACCTGGATTCTTTCCAAGTTATTTAACCAAGTCTGAAACTTGACTTTCTTATTGGTAGAGTTGCAGGAAATATATGCACACACCAACACACACACACACACATATGTATGTGTATATATATATATATATATGTATGTATGTATATGTATATATATGTGTATGTTGCAAAATTATTAATAATTAGATATAGTAAATATCAAACACAAAAGACATTTAATAAGTGTTTCCTAAATGGTACCTGTTTTGTAGCTCTCAGAAGTTTGTCAAAGAATGAAAGGTTCATTAAACCATGAATTTTTCAAGCACATTCCCAATACTTCATTGAGGACTTATAAACATAGTGACAGTCATACTAATACCACGTAAAAAGACACAACTATTCAGAAAAAAAAAAAAGGTAATAAATGACTCTCCTATCAATATTGGTAGTTTGGATCAGAATCATGACTAGCCGTGCAGTGGAAGGGCTTCAACCTCCAGCTTAACAGCACTGCTAGTAACGAATCAACGATGCGCCTGTCTTAGTCCATTTGTGCTGCTATCACAAATTCCACAGACTGGATAACTGATAATTAACAGAATTTTATTTCTCCCAGTTCTAGAGGCTAGAAAATCCAAGATCAAGGCACAGGTAGAATTGATAGCAGAATTTTGTCTTCAGTAGGTTCTTGGTCTCAGTGATTTGAAGAATAAATCCACAGACCACAGATCAGTGGTAAGACAGGATTTATTTACAGAAAAGAATACCAAAACACCAGAGCTCCTGGCAGAGTGGGAAAAGTGGAGTCAGGAGAGAAAAGTGCTCTTTCTCCCTGGTTGTCTGTCCCTCTCCAGGCTCTGTCTAGGGGTATATATAGTCACGTGGGGCCCTCTGTAGTTACATTTAGCATGTCTGGGACTCTCTGTGATGTATTTGGGACACTAGTAGTTACATTTAGTGTCTGGGACCCTCTGTAGTTACATTTAGGCTGTCTGGGACAACATGTCTGGGACATGTCTGGGACCAATGAATGTCTACAATGTCTTTCATTCCCAGGCCTAAGAAATAGGGCCCCCCTGCCCACCCTCCAGCCCACTGGTTCTGCTGCTTGCTGCCACCACACCAACATTGCCCAGCATTGCTAAGGTGGAGGCAGCCGGTCTGTACCCCCAGCTCCTCGAGCTGGCTGGGATGCCACTTTTCCTGTATCAGAATCACTGTCTGGTGAAGGTTTGCACTCTGCTTTCAAAGTGGCACCTTGTTGCTTCGTCCTCACATGGTGGGAGGCAAAGGCAAAAAATGGCCTTGATAGTTTTCTTCAGCCCTTTTATAAGGGCATGAATATCATTCACAAGGGTGGAGCCCTCATGACCTAATCACCCTCCAAGGGCCCCACCTATTATTATCATCGCCTTGCAGGTTAAGTCCCCAAATACGAATTTTAGAGGGACACATACATTCAAACAATAGCAGCTCCCATAAAGAAAAACTACCCACCACAAAGGGTTTTTAGAAGTTTCTGTTTGAAAGCATTGAGAGCAGGTTAGGCAGACAGGAGGGCCAAGATCCTAAAGAAAAGTAAAGCAGAAAGAGGTGAGCCAAAACCTTGGGGATCTTTTTAATTTCTGGTGCAGAAAGAGGTGAGCCAAAACCTTGGGGACCTTTTTAATTTCTGGTGCTGTGTGATAGGCCGAGAATCTGGGCAGAGCGTAATTGCTATAAAGCAGAGTAGTTCAAAGAGTTTCTGATGAACTCATAGGACAGAAAAGCAAGAAGTGGAGTCCAGAGGTGCCAAGATAGCAAGGACGCGGGAAGAAACAAGCCTGACACACACTCACATTTTTAAGGTATCTAAAGCAAAAGGCTAAGAAGCTAAGTGGAATAGAACGCCACTCATAAGAAAAGCAGACTTTTCAGTAGTCTGACAGTACCAAGGAAACGAGAGAGGATAGAACCCTGAGAAAAAAAGGGGCCCTAATAAACAGCCCGACATCTCAGTTGGAGGCCATCCCCACAACAGTGGGGCAAGTTGTTGATTTGGCTGCATAATGATTACAACACTGGCAATTGATGTCAACCCAGGTTTGATTATGTTAAAGTTATCTGACCCTCACTCTACCTTCCTGACAGAGAACAGAGCGAACACTTTCTATAGGAAATATAACAGTGTCTAGAACATATGTAATTGTTTCATACATAATACCCCTCACTTGATGAAAGATGCCAAAATTATGAGGCTCAGGAAATATTACCTCCAAATACAGCAGCTTGGCTTTGAGGAAACAGCAGAAATAGCAAGGTCACTCTGAACTTCCCTTTGTTCCTTCTTCCCTGAAGGAGGCCCTAAAACCTAGCTGATCTTCCTTGAAGTAGGTCACAAAATCTTCATTCCAGAGGTGCCCTTCCTATACAAGGAGGAAAGGAACATCCTTATCCTTGAAGACAGAAATGCCAAGAAGAATCTGAACAAACAGGCCTTGCTAAGTAACAATCACCCCCCCCCCCAGTTCATTACCATTAGCTCATACTCACTTTTGCCCAATCATACTTCCATGTGACAGCCCACTCTTCATCAGTTCCAAGTATAAACTTACAATGTTCTCCCTGTTTCTTTGGTCTTCACTTCCAAAGGCTCCTAAGTTGTGTAAATCTTATATTAAATAAATTTGTATGCTTTGCTCTTATTAACTTGGCTTTTATTACAGGTGCTTCAGCCAGGAAACATGCAACGGGTAAAAAAAATTGTATTCCCAACAAATGCAAACCAAGAAATAAGACCCAGGGGTGGTGCCCATAGTTCAGCGGGTAGGGCACCAGCCATATACACCCAGACTGGTGGGTTCAAACCCGGCCTGGGCCAGCTAAACAACAATGACAACTGCAACAACAACAGCAACAATAAATAGCCAGGCGTTGTGGCAGGCACCTGTAAGTCCCAGCTATTTAGGAGGCTGAGGCAAGAGAATTGCTTAAACCCAAGAGTTTGAGGTTGATGTGAGCTGTGACTCTATAGCATTCTACTGAGGGTGATATAGTAAGACTCTGTCTCAAAAAGAAAGAAAGAAGGAAGGAAGGAAGGAAGGAAGGAAGGAAGGAAGGAAGGAAGGAAGGAAGGAAGGAAGGAAGGAAAAAAGAAATAAGACCTAGATGATATGAAGAGATCCACTGTACTCTAAAAGTTATCTAAATCAGTGCTGTCAAATAGAACTTTCTGCAATAATGAAAATATTCTATGCATATGTGTTCTAACTATTAATAGAACGCATAATTCTCAGGCTGATAAAGGGAAAAGATAATTAATAAAAGTAATTGATTTATCCACACAAAGAGGAAAAAAGAGACAGTGAAAATGTGACAAAAAGAAAACAGATACTGTAGTATAATGGTCACTATCTATGAAAATATATCAGTAATTATGTTAATTATAAAAAAGCATATACTCCAATCAAAAAACAAAGATTGTCAGACTGAAAAAAGGAAATGAAGCTAACTATAAGCTGCTTACAGCCATTACTCATTCAATTATGGAAATTTCTTTAGCTATTGCCTCATCTCCACTCTCTTTTTTCGTTCTCTAGAAGTCTGACTATCAACGTATCTTCAATCCTTTCAGCTTACCTACATGTCTCAGGGTCTTTTCCCCCCTACTTCCCTTTTTTTTTACTCTTTTAGCATTTGGTTAGTTTTTAGCATATTGGTTAGTTTTTCCAGCCCTACCTTTTGGTTTAGTAATTCACATTATAGCTGTTATTCACCTATGATTTAACCTTTCCTTTGAGTTTCTACTCTTAATTATTCTATTTCTAGGAGTTCTTTTCAATTCTTTTTTCAGAATCATGTGTTCTTATGCTATTCTTTCCTTGTGGTTTTGACTCTTTCTTTTATCACTGTTATGGTGGTTATTATAGTTACTTGGTGATACTCTTCCCACTGTTCTAGTCTCCTAAGTGCTTGAAATGCTAATATTCCTCTTCACCATATCTAATTATTCTCTGTCACAGCAAATTATTTTCTGTGACTTATCAACTTTAATTGTGGGCTTTTATTGGGAGTTTATTATTGCCCTGGACTATTGCAAGTGTAGATTCAGAGAGGTTTGCTTCACTAGACGTTCTAGGATTTTATTGGTATGAAAGGTGAGTATCCATGTTAAAATCCTCGGAAGAACGTCAAATGAGACCGTACATTTAAGTATGTAAGAACTATGGAGCTTCAATTTCTCGGGAATATTTTTTTTTAGTTTTTAGTTTTAGCGTTGACTTTTTCTAATTCCCCTTTCACTGAGAGATAGCAATTCCAATGCCCCTCCTTCACACAGGGATCTCAGTTCCAACTTTCTGCCTCACACAAGTCACAGTCTCATCTTCTGCCCCCAGGACAGCTTCGTGGGGGCGGTATGCAGTCAACAGCTTCTCAGGCTGCCAGAGCATCAGCTGATAAGTGTCTTGTTCTGGCCTTCACTTTTTTTTCTTGAGATTTTCTACGTGGTTACAGGGGATGGGTATCTCTGCCTTGACTCAGCCCACTAGGCTCTCAGAACTAACTCACGATTTTCACACCACGCTTTCTCCTCCTTCTGCCTCCACTCCTGAATTTGTTCAGGTCAGTTTGCCACTTCAGATGTAGATGCTTCAGTAGATGACACAAATATCCAATCACATCAGTCGCATGTACATTCTTCATTGATTTTCTCATGTTCTATGGAGCCACAGACTAAGAGAATCTCATTATAGTCTGCACTGCCATCTGTAAACTTGCTTGCTCCAATCTTCACCTTTCTTCCTCTCAGCAAGACCACTTATGCTCTGACTCTTCCAAATATCCATGGTCCCACCTGTCTTCTTCATTAGTGTGCCTCAGAAGTTTGATTCTTTAACGAAATGTGGATTTCATTTACCAAAAGCAGATCTGTGTTCTCTAATCCCATGAAAATTCTGGGTGAGTAAGATGTTTTCCATATCGTTAGACTCTCATAAACCATGCAGAAGAGGACAGAGGCAAGGCCAAACATAGCTGGAGATTTTCTTTTTACTAAGAAAGCTTCGGTTAATCCATAAGCAACAGTGAAAATAAGAACCAACAGCTTTAAGCATTGTTTTGACATTCAGACACACACTATAAAATGTGTTAATTCATTAAACAAATATTTATTAAGCACTTATTAAGCTAGTTTCTGGGGATATAATTAAAGACAAAATTATATATAGTCATGCATGACTACTGACAGGCATACTTCTGAGAAATGCGTCTTTAAGTGATTTCATCAGTGTGAGAACATCAGAGTGTACTTACAAAAATCTATATGGTGTAGCCCATTATACACCTAGGCTATGTGATGTAGCCTATTCCCAGGCTACAAATCTATACAACATGCCACTGTTCTAAATACTGTAGGCAACTAAAACACAATAGTATTTATGTATCTAAATATAGTTAAACGCAGAAAAAGTAGAGCAAAAATACATTACAATATAATCTTATGAGACCATCATCATATATCTTGCACGTTGCTGACCAAAGGTCGTTATGCATCACATGATTCTATTTAATTGCTTTCTGTTCTGCCAAACGACAAATCCTAACAGAACAGGGGCTGTGTTTGGGTTGCTCACCTCTGGACTCAAATGCTTAGCCATGTACTGACTCTTAATGATATTTGTTGAATGGATAAATGATTGATTATAGTAATACATAAATGAGTTTCCTTGCAAAGAGAAAAACCTAAAGGGAAAATGATGAAAATTTGCCTTAACCCTGCAAATATATATTTTAAAAATAAAAGACACAAATTCCTGTTCTTTTGGTTCACTCATATGGGCGACTTTTCCCATTAGCAAGCTCTTAATAAGCCTTACTCATCAGTTTCCTTCACTTCCTCCCAGTCACTCTCTCCTCTCCTGGGTATCTTCCTGAAATACTCCTTTGACAAATATAACCAGCACTTTAGACAAGCGAGATTCGTGGGATCCAACTTTGTTTTTGCCTCTTGCTGGACCTTTAAAACTATTCAGAGGAGGAAAATCTTGGTCACCGAAAAAACTTCACAGACTTCATGACTTCATTTCTCAGTTTAAGTATAGACAGCTCTGTGGTCATTATAGTCTCAATTCAGAAAGTAGACTTGTATAATCCACGATACTAAATATATCCTCCACCTTCAGACAAAGGTAAAGTGTCTCCCCTCTCCTCTGCTAGTAGGTGGATAGCAGGCTGCTTGCCCTCCTGGAATGCTGTACATTGGCTTCTATTTGCTTTCCTCTCCCTTTCTCCCTCTATCTAGCTAATGGTGCTTTTAAAATTTTTTTTAATTAATTTTTTTTTTTTTTTTTTGAGACAGAGTCTCATTATCTTGCCATGGCGTCACAGCTCAAAGCAACCTCAAACTCCTGGGCCTAAGTGATTCTCTTGCATCAGCCTCCTGAGTACCTGGGACTATAGGTGCCCGTCACAACACCCGGCTGTTTTTATGTTGTAGTAGTTATTGTTGCTTAGCAGGCCCGGGCCGGGTTCGAACTCACCAGGCCCCAGTGTATGTGGCCGGTGCTCTAACCACTGAGGTATGGGCACCAAGCCTGGTGTATTTTTTTTTTTCTTAAATGCAATTTACATTCACTAATATTCACCAGTTTTTAAGTATATAATTTATAGTTTGTTTTCTTTGTGTTTTGTTTGCAACAGAGTTATGCTCTGTTGCCCAGGCTGGAGTGCACTGGCATCATCATAGCCATCTGCAACCTCAAACTCCTGGGTTCAAGCAATCATTTTATCACAGCCTTCTGAGTAGCTAGGACTACAGGCCGAAGCCACCAACGCCCAGCTAATTTTTTACATTTTTGTAAAGACAAAGTCTCACTCTTGCTCAGGCTGGTCTCAAACTCCTGACCTTGAGTAATCCTCCCTGAGTGCTAGGATTATAGGTGTGAACCACTTACACCCAGCCAACAGTTAATAAGTTTTGACAGATTACATACAGTCATTCGAATACCACAATAATGATATAGAACATTTGTATCATCTCAAGAGTTTCCTCATTCTCCACTGTAGTCAGTCTGCTCTGGCTCCCGAGCTTTCTATCCCCATAATTATTCCTTTTCTAAAACTTCATATAAATGAAATTATACAGTTCATAATCTTTTGTTTCTGGCTCCCTCCATGCAGCATAATGCTTCTGAGACCTATACATGTTGCTGTGCATATGAGTAGTTGTGTTTTTAAATTTTTTTGTTTAGAGACAGAGTCTCACTTTATCGCCCTCGCTAGAGTGCTGTGATGTTACTGGCTTACAGCAACCTACAACTCCTGGGCTTAGGCAATCCTCTTGCCTCAGCCTCCTGAGTAGCTGGGACTGCAGGCACCTGCCATAACGCCCGGGTGTTTTTTTTTGTTTGTTTGTTTTAATTGCAGTTTTTCTGGGGCTGGGCTCGAACCTGCCACCCTCCGTATATGGAGCCAGGGCCCTACTCACTGAACCACAGGTGCCGCCCAGTAGTTGCGTTTTTAATCGCTGAGGGGTATTGCATTGTACTCTCACATCATTATCTGTTTATCTATTGATCATTCAATGGACAATGCATCTTTTTCCTTGGTGAGCCATTATGAATAAAGCTTCTGTAAACATTCAAATCAAAATTATTGTGTATTTCATTAAATTTATTCCAGATAATTACCTGGGGGTAGAATTTCTGAGTGATATAAGAACTGTCAGCTGTTATTTCCTAAGTGGCTTTCCTATTTTGCATTTCCACCAATAATGTATGAGAATTCCATTTGTTTCACATCCTCTCAAGCACTTGGTGTTACCGTTCTTTTTCATTGTGGCTCTATAGTAGATGTGTAGTGGTATCTCACTGGGGTTTTAATTTATATTTTATTACTGACTAATAATATTGAAAATCTTTTCATTATGCCATTGCCACTGGTATTTTTTTTTTGACAAAGTGTCTCTTCAAATATTTAGTCTTTTGTTTTAAATTTTGTGTTGTCTGTTTTATAATTGCTGAATTAGGAGTGTTTGACATATTGTAGAAACAAATGCTTTATCAGATAGGTATTCAAATATTTACTGTAATGTGTTGCTTTTCTGTTCTTTCTCTTTTGGTTGTTTTTAATTTTGTTTAGAGACAGAGTCTCATTATGTTGGCCAGGCTGGTATCGAACTCCTGAGCTCAAGGAATCCTCCTGCCCCAGACTCCTCAGTCGTAGAGATTATAGGCACACAGCATAGCACCTGGCTTTCTTCTCATTTGCTTTAGTTTCTTTTATGGTGCAAAAGATTTTCTAATAAATTAGATAAAAGCCAGATTTTTTTTTTCCTTTTATGATTCATGCTTTTCTGGTCCTAGCTAAAAAAATAATTTGCCTAATTCAAGATCACAAAGAACATCTCATATCTTCTAGAAT
Source organism: Loris lydekkerianus (assembly GCA_963574355.1). Classification (NCBI taxonomy): domain Eukaryota; kingdom Metazoa; phylum Chordata; class Mammalia; order Primates; family Lorisidae; genus Loris; species Loris lydekkerianus. The sequence goes on along the minus strand of CAUYPK010072633.1, from coordinate 17,699 downwards.
TTTTATAAGTTATATCTTATTTGGATATGTGGTTTATTTTGAATTAATTTTTATGTATGATATGACATAAAGGTCACAGTTGGTATTTTTGCAACTGGATATTCAATGTTTCAGGACCAGTTTGTCTTAGTCCATCTAGGAGGCTACAACAAAATACCATAAACTGGTGACTTATGAACAGTAGAATTTATATCTCCCAGTTCTGGAGGTTGGGAATTCTAAGGTCAAGGTGCTGGTATATTTGGTGTCTGGTGAGTGCCCACTTCCCTCATAGAAGTAATTTTCTCACTGTATCCTCATATGGCAAGAGGAAGAATCCTCGCCTCTTCAGCCCTGTATATACATAAGAGCACTAATCCCGTTCATGAAAGTTCTACCCTCCTGATCTCACCTCTCAAAAGTCCCCACCTCCTAATACCATCACCCTGGGGTGATGAATTCAACAAATGAATTTTGGGGAGACACAGACATTCAGTCCATAACATATTTACTGACTTATTAACTACATTGGGCAAGTTGTTAGATGGAAATTTCATGGAGTTTAAATAAATACTTAACACATTGATTGCCACATTAGAAAAAAAAAATTTCCTTTGGGACACAGTGTTTTATTAAGTCAAGCTAAGTCAAGAGACATATATACTTCACAAGGCACCAGGCTCAAAACTAGCACAAGTTGAATACAACTTACATGGCAGTTAATGTGTTCATTTTTTACATTTCTTTCTCCTTCATCTGCAAAATGGGAGAAGGTGTGCCGGTAACTGCTCAACAGGTAAGTGTTCAATAACTGTAGCTACTTTATAAAACTCATCAAGCCTTGACTATTTACTTTAAAATATATCTTGAATTTATCTCATTTATCCAATCATTATTTACTAACTTAGTCATTTAATCACTTAATAACCTTTTATTGAATAACCTCATCTCCCAGGTACTATTACGAGCATTGAGACTTCAACAATGGACACAGTCGACATGGCCATTTCAGTGGGACTTTCAGAAGGGAGAGGAAGACAGATGGTTAAATAGCAATTAAAATGGAATTAGTAAAAAGGTTTGACCCTGAGCTTTGCTCTGTTTAACGAGAGAATATCCATGTCCCATCTCATTCTCCCAGGGTCTGGGGCAAGGGAGCACAGGATAAGTTCAGGGATAAGAGAACTCTTGAAGAAACACCTTCCAGGGTGATCTATCTGAACCACATATCTGACTATGTCACTCACTGCATAAACCAGTCTGGCTTTTCATTGCCTTCAGGATAAAGTTAAGCTTCTTAATATAACACATCTCCTGCTTCATCTCTGAGCACTCTTCCCTTTCATTTTGCGTTTCAATGAAATTGAGCTGTTTGTATTTATCTATACGTGCCATGCTTTTTTATGCCTATGCTCATGCATCCTAAGAAATGTCCTTTGCCCTCCTGCCTTAGTAACTTTTCATACCAGTTGGGATTCTTGTGGCTGCAAAGAAAAGAAAGCCAATACAAACCAGCTTGAGATAAAAAGAGACATTTATTATAAGAATACTGGGATGTTTCATGAAACAGAAGGACAGGGAACTGATTGTACATCAACGGTAGGTAACAATTGAATGTGTTCTGCGGGAGATGCTGTGAGGATGTGTTCTCTATAGCTTGTATCAGTGTAATGCACATTGTTGTTATCATTGTTTTTCCTCCATCAAATGGCAAAAAACCCAAGAAGTTGATGGTTCTCAAGCTTCCCTGAGGACCATGTGGAAAAACTCCAGGAGGGGACACTGCTGGGCTCTGGTGCCCATTTAAGGACCAAACACTTAGGTCCCAGGGAGGCCGTGCAATGGTAAATGGCTGCTCTCATCAGAAATATGTGGGTAGGGAAAGGTAGCACCCAGAGAAGCAGAGGAAGGGGGAAAGGGTAGATTATAGGGTACTGTGAGTAGAATGCACTTCTATTTTTCCTTTACAACTTAGTTCAGATGTCCTTCCTCCAGGAAGCACTTGGGATTCCCTTTGTTGGGTTGGGTGCCTATGTTCTATGCACACTCACTGCCTCATGAATATGTCTGATACGCCATAAAATTTTTTGATGATCTGCTTCTGCATTCATTTCTTATGACCTCTTTGAGAACAAGTGTGTATCATATTTAGTTGTGTACTTTAACTTCTGAGGATTCAAAAAACAGAGCAACAATGAATGTTTAACTGATTACAGATTTTTGGAAAGAAGAATACCTGATTACCTCGACAAGCTGATGCTTGAATTTTATTTTTAAAATTTTAGTTATAAAAATGTATCATTTTAAAGTTTCCTGGGGGTCAGCAAGCAATTATCCTCTTATTCAGCAAGATCAAATGATGATGATATAATTCCCAACATTATTACATTGTTATTTTTTCTTAAAAGTAATTAGAGGTGAGAAGAATCAATGTAATCAATTTCATTATATGTAATAATATTTTAAATCACTTAATTGACAGGCTGTTCTAGAGAAAAACATGCCAAAGCCACATATGTGTATATAAACTCCCACTATGCTTAAGAAGTTCCCGGTCCAGTTCATTCGATAGCCTAATGACCAATGAATTAAATGACACTCCAATTCAACAACAGAGGGATTCTCTGCCTTCCCTAAAAGTGCACAAAATGATAATACTTTCTCAATACTGTCAAGGAATGTCTTAAATATGTGGAAAAATAACAAAATGTGAAACAGAATGAGCAGAAACTTGGTGAAAATTAGTAAAACAATGCTCTGTTCTCCCTCTGCTGGCTCCTAGGCAGTATCACTCTTCACATGTCTGTCCAAAGGCCCACATGAAATTCTTCCATGGAATCCCAAAAACACTTGTACATTTTTTTGTGCAATTTTTTCAGAAATATTTAGAATTATTTAGAGTTCATCTAAATAAGTTCCACCCAATCCAAGGCATCCCCACCAAAGCCATCAGCAACCTTCTCTCTGGACTAATCTTCCAAGAAAGCAATTTGGAAAAAGTAATATTAATATTACAAAAATACCGCATGTAAAAGTAAATTTTCTGGTTTTCAAAAAAGATGACCCTTACAGATTGAGATGCAGCCTGATAAAGTAGGAAAAGCACAGCTTTTTCAGTTGGAAGACTTGGGTTTGAGTCGTGGCTTCCCCTACTGCGTACTGGTTCTGTCACCTTTACACACTGTCACTTACATAGTGCTTGTGTAACATTACCATTTATGGAACTGAATTTCATCGTCCTCTAAATGAAGGAGCTACATAACAGAACCGTTGGAAATTTTTCTAGCTCTAATATTTTATAATTCCAAGTGCTGTTGAATTACAACGTTTTAATGATTAACTTCTGTTTTTCCTTTATACCATTTGAGTCCTTCTCAGCTATAACCAAAATGAAATGAATGAAGCCATTCCTATCATTATCAGCTTCCTTTCTTGATGTGGTACCAAACACGCTGTGGATGCCAGAATGAATCCTACTTGATACAATAATGATGACGATGGCAATAAAGAGCCAAGTTCTCTCTTGGTTACATGGCTAGTATCTTGAGTAGCAGCTATGGACAGATCTGCATTTCCTTCCCCACGCCACCCCCACAACAGTCTGAAATCAGAGTGTTCAAATGAGATAATTCAGAAGAACTGCTGAAAAATGTAGTTTTAATCTTCAGTCATTAGTTAAGTCCCCTATATCACATTTCTTTACATCAACTGACTTTTAAATATTGTCATAAGGAAGAAAGAGACAAAGTATGTGAGTGGGAAGTCAGGAGATGCAATTTCTTCAAATAACAACTCCACCTTCTCTCAGTTTAACATTCATTTTTCAAGATCAAAATACAGCATGTCGTGAAAGAGAGAACATGTGTGAGATGATCACTCCAGCATTTCCAGACATAACTGGAGGCCCAGAAGTAGTAGCAAGAATAATTATAGGTATTAGTTGCTGAGAACTCACTATATGTCAGGCACTATATTAAACTATATATATACACATACAGAGTAGCCATAAATTTGTGTGCAATTTAAGAAAGTTTAACATAGTAAATTGCACACGAACTTATGTCCACCCTGTATATCATATTATATGTGCAGTTATGCCTGGTATCTACTTAAACTGAACATCAACATTGCCTATGATCCAACAATTCCACTCCCCACTGCACACTCAAATGAAGGTGTGAATGCGTGTGTACTAAAAGACAGAATTTTCATAGCACCTTTATTTATAAAGCTTCAAATTGAATGAACCCAACATCCATCAACTGTAAAAAAGATAAAATAAGATGTTGTCACCTTCATGTCATACAATTCAGCAGTGACAATAAGATGTTGTCACTTTCATGTCATACAATTCAGCAGTGACAAAGAACTAATTGTCACATACAACATGGATAAATGTCACAGACATAATGTTGACCACGAGAAGCCAAATACAAAAGAATATATATGGCACAATTCCAAAGTTCAAAAGCAGTCGAAACTATCACTCAAGGAGGAGGGCACTGGCCCCATATACCTGGGGTGGCAGGTTCAAATCTGGCCCCTGCCAAAACTGCAAAAAATAAACAAACAAATAAATAAATAAAAATAAAAATAAAGTCATAACTAATCTATGGTGAAAGAAGTTAGAATGGTGGCTGGGCACAGTGGTCCATGCCTGTAATCTTAGCACTCTGGAGGCTGAATCAGATGGATTGCTTGAGCTCAGGAGTTCAAGACCAGTCTGAGCAAGGGCAAGACCCTGTCTCTACTAAAAATAGAAAAAGCAACTGGGCATTGAGGTGGGTGCCTGTAGTCTCAGCTATTCAGGAGGCTGAGGCAAGAGGATCACTTGAGCCCAAGAGTTTGAGGTTGCTGTAAGGTTGCTGTGATATTATAGGACTCCACCCAGGACAACAGAATGAGACTCTGTCTAAATAAATATAGATACATAAATAAATAAAAATAAAAAAGAAGTTAGAACGGTTATCTTTTGCCACAGGTGCTAATAATTGGGAGGCAAATAAAGGAGGCTTCTTTGACTCTTGTAATTTCTTGACCTAAGTAGTGGTTGTATGGAGATAAAAATTCATCAAGCTATAAACTTATAACTTGTATCTTTCCTGGGGTAGACACAAATGATTTTCTTCTTACAAAAAGAAAAAGAAAATAATTACCGAGAATTCACCCTCTTTCATTTCCCATATTCCCTTTCAGAGTGCATGCCATCTCATCCCAAATTTGAAACCCTTATATTGCTAATATTTTACGTATTTCCTAATTCTTGCTTCCTTTACACATTTCTTGCTTCCTGTACACATTCCGAAGCGTCTTTGATGAGCAGGTATGAGTTTCTCACAAGGAACTGCTGACTACAACCGCTTACACCTTCTAGTTTGATCATTGACTTCACTTCCTTACTTTCTATTTTGATTTTCAAGAGCTCTAGTTCTCTTCATTCTCACAATCAGCTTTCCCTGCTGTAGGAGAGCATGCACTAAGCTTGCAGAAGCTGTCACCCGGTCTTGAGGGAGGCGCTGGGAGCAGGGCAATCTCCTGGCCGGCATGGAGATATTTGGCTGCCTGAAGATGAGCCCTCAAGCAGCTGCAGGCATTAATGAGATAAGATCAGGAGCTTGTTAGCAAGCAGGTGTTATATATTGGACATTCGTGGTGCAGCAGGGTGGGAGTCGAGTCCGGAAAGAAACAGCACATAGTGATCATTAAGTACATAGCTCTTGTGCATGGGCCCCCATACCTGTTGTACAATACTTCAATGAAAGGCTACGGCAGAGGTTGCTCAGGGCTCTCCCAGGAACATGGGAAGACCCTCTTTTGCAGGCTTTTGCACCTTCAATCCATGTTCCCAGCTGCTTTTATTTGCGCGGCGACGGGGTGCCCACAGCGTGCACTGACACCCTGTTTTGTTTGTTTGCAGAGATTTCTCACTTCCGACCATTCCACTGACTCAACCCATAATACAAGGTTCTGGAAGTACTATTTTAAACTAAACCTAGACAATGTCTTTTCTCATGTTTCTTACCATCCAGTGACTTCCATGATACAATCCTAAACTCTCTTGTCCTCTGTTCTTCTTATGTATCTGACTGGCAATTTCTCTACCTTGAATGAATCCAGTCATTTGCCTTCTCTGGTACCACACAAGGATAAGTATACTAGAAGAGAAATTGTTTCACATAATGAATTCATGTCTCTGTATATTGAGGGCCTCCAACTTCTTTGCTGCTCTTATAATACATCCCAAGTTAGTTATGTCTTTATATTTCCTAACTTCTAACTAAAGTTTAGCATTTCATTTACTTAATAGAAGACAATAAATTATAGTGTTATTAAAGTGCTTACTAGTACCTCTGCAGTACTAATAACTTTGTCTACAATGCCTATAACCATCACCCATAGAATCAGATTTTTTTGTATATTAGAGTTGTTAAAGATATCTCAAAGTATCATTTATATTCTTACTATATCAAAATTATAGTAGTTTTTAGGTTTGATTCTAGACCATGCTTTTTTATATGGTAATACAGGCATTATAGCCTTTCTAAAACATACATGTTTTTTGCTGTTTTCTCCCATTAAGAGGTGGGGGCTATGTTCCTTCTCTTTGAGTCTGGACCAAGTATAATGACTCCCACATAACCAACAGAGTGCAGCAGAAGTGACATTATACAACTTCAGGAGCTTGTCATAAAAGCCAAAGAAATTGTCATCTTGCTTGCTGGAACAAAATCACTGGGAACCTTGAGCCATCATGTTTAAGAAATCCAACTGCTCTGTAGATGTTATGCTGTGTGGAAGATTCAACCAGCTGAGCAGAAAGCCCACATGGAGACAGGAGAGAAAGGAAGAGAGAGGAAGACTAACAGACCTGACCAGGATCCGGTTGCTATTTTAACTGACACAGACTTACTAGGTCTACCTACTGTAGCTGATGGGAACATGAACTCTTCCCAGACCTGTTTATTCTCCAGCCTTATGAATTTTCAGCTTTCCATTGCACAGGTAAGTCCCCAGCTGAAGGTGCAAGGGAACTCTTCAGCATGTATTCAGCACTTTCTATGCCATGTCTGCCTCTGATACTCTGCCCACCAGCCTCCCTGAATTCCCACCTTTGTCTCCTCCATTTAGTCAAACCGCTGGCCTCTGTTTTGGTTCCCCTCCCTGCTCCACGTCCTGGACAGGTAGTAAGCTGGGAACCTTGCAGAACTTTATTCACTTGTTTCCCTTCTCTTGGAGATCACAATCCTGCATTGCCTATTGCCCAATGTCTGAAAACAGTTATTTCATATAGTATGCCCAATTTTCTACTTGCTTCTAGTGGCAGGGCAATTCTGCAGAAGCAGAAATTCAAATGTAATTCTTGTTTGTTTGTTTGTTTTTGTAGAGACAGAGTCTCACTTTACCGCCCTCAGTAGAGTGCCGTGACGTCACAGGACTCACAGCAACTTCCAGCTCGTGGGCTTCTGCGATTCTCCTGCCTCAGCCTCCAGAGTATTGTTAAAACCAAAGTAAAAAAACTGATTACATTGTCTGATCCTAAAACTCATACACAAAGATACCAAAAAAGACTCCTCATACTCAACACAGTAGAACTCTTCAAAAATGTTCCCCCAGAACTGTCATCATCTCCAACCTCCCACTCTTTAAGTATCTTCTGGCTTCAGTCCTCACCTCTTCCCTGAAGCAGGTCTTATTACATTACCTAGAACCACCTTATTAGTATAGCTAAGGAATAGCTTTCTTTTTATTTTCATTTTAGTTCTTTTTTTACTAGACTTTATAGAACTGTGCTATCAAGCAGCATCACCACTACTTGAAATGTGGCTAGCCCAAATTAAGAGATACTAGAGGTAAAAAACACATACCAGATGTCCAAGACTTAATATGAAAATAAGGGTGTAACATGCTTCATTAATTTTTATATTACATATTAAAACAGTAATTTTGACATACCAGGTTAAACAGAATATATTTCTAAAATTAATTTCACCTGCTTCATTAAAATCGTTATTAGAAAACTTACAATTATGTATGTGACACATTATACTTCTAATGGCCAGTACTACTCCATATTAACCTCCTCTTACATATAGGGCCCTGCTTTAAACTCTCCTTTCTTGGTTCATGCTCTTCCTTGGTTTTTCTGCTACCCCACTGCTTGCTCCTTCTCAGACTTCTCCTCTGAGACCTAAATCTATTATTCTCACGTCTTAGTATATAGCAAAATCACTCTCGTTGCTTGCCAAAAGTACAGATTCTTACCTTACCTGCAGGATTCTGATCTGGTAAACTGGCTCTCATTCCCTTTCACTGTGAAAGGAAGATTCAGTGAAAGGGAATGAGAGCCCAGAAATTAGAATTACTATCCAGCCCTATTCATTCTACTTTTACCTGTAGAATTCCTTGGGTAACTGATCTTCCCCAACCTGCCCCCAAGGATAGACTACCACTCACAGACTAACCCTTTCCAAAACTCTAATCTTCCAGCTCAGATTCCTGTCATCTGCTAGCTCTTCCTTCCAACTGCCAACTGTGCTTCTAATTTGATGTCTCAAATTTAGCACATCCAACACTTTAGTTCTTATCTCTACTCCCCTTAACCCAGTGGTTCTCAACCTTCCTAATACTATGACCCTTTAATACAGTTCCTGTGATCATGACCCTGAGAACTGCTGCCTTAATCCATTCCTCCTTTTGACTTCCTAGTTGCTCAAAAAAGTCTCTCCTTCTTACATCTATATCTAATCTGTTACATAGTCCTTTTACCCTCTCTCTCTGCCTTCTTAATTCTCTTAGTTTAGGATTTCTCAATTTGGCGTTATTGAAATTATGAGCCAGATCTTTGTGTTGTGTCTGTGGTGTTGGGAAGACTTGTCCTGTGTATTATAGGATGTTTAGCAGTTTCCCTCTCCTTCATAGCTAGATACCAGTACCACCACTAGGTTAAATACAACCAAAATGTCTCTAGAAATTACCAAATGTCTAGAGCAGTGGTTCTCAACCTTCCTAATGCAGCGGCCCTTTAATACAATTCCTGTGGGTTGCAACCCACAGGTTGAGAACCACTGGTCTAGAGAGAAGTGTGGCATGAGGGAAACTCATCTGACTCCACAGAGTCACTGCTTTAGTTGATTAAGCTCCCCATATTAATTATCTGCATTTGGGCTAGTGTTTCCACCTGGCCCACTTACCCAGGTCTGGACCCCTCCCCCATTCTCTACATTCCTTATAGTTTTACAGTTTTCATCAGGGTAACATCCAATATTTCTGATATGACATAAAAAGAGCATTATTTGTCCTCTACTTGACTCTCCAGCTATACTGAATTCCTTTGCAGTTTCCTTAGGGATGGATGAAAGTCATAAGAAGTGTTAATTGTAGACAGTGAGTAAGCTAGTAGCTTATCAGATAAATGCAAGACTCCTAGGATGTTTAAATATAGAACATGAGTAAGCATGTACTTGGTGAAACATAGGCAGAATTGTGTTAAATACACATAGTAAGTTAGTAAACTATAAGGGATGTCAAAATGAAAATGAATAGAAAATAGAACAGAGGGTCTGTTACAGTCAAAAAGAAATGGAAAAAACTAAATTATGAACAATCATAACATCCCAGGCTAACAACTATGCCGTCCCTAAATCAGCCACCCATTGGTGACACTAAGATAGTCTCATAGGTGCTCTACCTAAGAAATGCAAATAAAACCTGTCTGTTCAGCAGCTTAACTAGTAAGCTCTGCTTGTGGCCAGGCATACTTCCCTGCGTCAAACTAATAGAACAGGCGTGTGTCATTTCCCTACAGCACTTTCCACCTGTGATCTCCGTGTAGCACCCTCATCTCTGACCTTCATAAGCATGTCATCAGTGGTGAAGGTTCCTGTGGCAGATAGGACAGATGACTATAGCTAACCCCATGACTCAGTTGGTAGTTTCATTCCTTTAGCTTACGCTGTATCTAAGTATGTCAACTTGCTACAACTCTTTTCCCTTGCTTTTCGCTGGAAATTTAAATTGAATCAATATGCTCTATCATTTAAGAATCTTAACTTGGCCTATGCACCTTCTATTTCATCATCTCTAGGATAGTTCGCCTAGTCGTTTACTGTATGGAGGCCATCATTGCAGTTACTTTATCATACGCCAGTGCAATTCAAGCATTCATCTTCTCCGAGAACGTCCCTGCTTTAGCACCTCCTATTGTATCCTGTTCATCACAGTGTGATGAACTGTTTGCTCGTTTCTCTTCCTAGTCTGTGAACTCCTTGGGAGGAGGGATACTTTATACTTTTTGTCTAGGAGGAATAGTTTATTCTTTTTGTCTAATTATTACTTAAAGTGCTAACCACTAGTAGACAGTAAAATTATGGAATGCAGCCTCCTACAGACACAGTAGGGGGGATTATCCTTTGTTTTTGCCTTTCTCTCATTCTCTAGTTCTAAGGTTGGCGCGACGTAGTGAGCACCAAAAGCCTGCCGCGTCAGGGAGCTGTATGAAAGTGAGCGGAGGAACTCTGCGTCCCTGCGCAAAGCAACTTACCGCAGGTGTACGGAATTGGCCAGCAAGCCTGAGTTTGAGCCTTAGCGGGCCTTATCTTATTTGTCTGTCCCGTATATTTTTCAGTCTGAGAGACTTGGAGCTCTCAATCAGTCTAGACGAATAAAATTCACTTTAAAAGACAATGAACCCTTACGTTGTAAACTGACAATAGGATATAAGAAAAAGAACTCTTCCCTTAAAAAATGTACAAGCATTTTCGTGGAACCTACATTTTACTCTCACTAAAAGCTATTTGTATAGATTATAATAAGAAATGGAATATATTTCAATTAAATGAAAGAAAGAAAATGTGAGATCGTAAACAAAAGGTCCGTTCCTGAGATCCTTTTAACTCGCTCACTCTCCCTCGAGATTTAGGGGTATCTGGGTGCAAACGTTTAGTATCACACAGAGGTGTAGAGATTTGCAAATACAAACCAATCCAGTGGAATGTGTGTCTTGTAAGAGATGGCCCCCAGGGACGTCCCAATTTCCTACTCCCTTGAGAATGCAAAGGCAAGACAACGCCTGAATCAACTACTACCGGGCGTGAATCTTTTGCCTATTGTCGCCCACTGCCCTTTCCGCCTCCGGAGGCGGCCAGGCTCTGTTCCTCTCTAGGCTTCTCCCGGGCTTCTCTCTATGGTGGCGCGCTGAGCCTCTCTAGCCAGCGCTCGCCGTCCTCTCAGTGCTAGCACGAGGACTAGCTCGGAGCCGGGGAACCGCGTCTGGCCTAGTGAGGACCGGCGTCCTGCTGGAATCCGGCGGAGGACCGCTCAAGCAAAGGTGGAACGGGACCCGGGGAGGGGCAGGGGCATGGGGACGGGCCCCTTGGTGGGGAGGTCCCCGAGGAGAGATGGGAAGCGAGGCCCGTACACTTGAAGGGAGTTTCCAGCTCCTGGCCTGGGCCTCCCTCGCCGCAAGCCCAGCTCCTCCGCGGCCCCCTGGGTCAAAGTTTAACGCAACCCTCCGCGAGTTGTCGCCTCTCTTGGGAAGGCCCGGAGCCTCAAAGCTGTAATTGTATGCCTCTTACAGCTCCATGTTTATGTTTTTAATTTTTTAAATCAGAATCCTCTCAGTCCTAGCTATTTGGTTGAGAAGGGAAGCTGAGCTACATATTATATCCCCCTCAGCTACCGTGAACGCAGCGAGTGCTCATTGGATGTGTCCGGTGGATTGGATGATTTTTATAGAAGGGCAGTAATGCCCGTGACCACCCCAGAGTTGGGGCGGAAAGGATTGTAAGTTCCTGGAGACCTAGTCATACCGATTTGAAGAGATTCAGCTTTCCTGGTGTGAGATTCTGGCAGTTTCTGAACACATATTCATTCAAAAGACTAAAGTGTCTACTAAGTATGAGTAAATCCATAAACAAGATTCAGGATTCCTTTCCTTCACAGAGTTTTTATACATAATGGAAGAGACTAACCAGTAAAAGCAAGTGATGAGTGGTATAAAAAGGGAAGTCTTTAAAGTTATTCTTTTACATTGGTTGATGTAGAAATAACACCATATAGCTCTTGCCTTCCAATAGCTGAGAGGTAATAGAGAAAAAGTTTTAATGCACTATGAAAAGCTTGTGCATATACAGAGCAAGAAGGACCTATAATAATAGTATGCATATGTGGGTAAAGCTTCACCTGTAGGTGATGACAGTGATGGCGTCTTGAAAGACAGCTAAGGTAGCATCACCTGGCACACAAAGGGCCAAGGGCTTACCAAGAAGGGAGGACAACAAAGGCGTAAAGTGTAAGAGCCTTGTAGGTAGTGTTGTGTGGCCTGGAATATGCGATGTTTGAAACCTTACTAGAATCCAGAGTTTATTTTGTAGAAAGAAGGGAAAGTTTTCTTTTCTTTTCTTTTTTTTTAGTAGTGACAGTTTGAAGCTGTTGCCCTGGGTAGAGTGCTGTAGCGTCATAGCTCACAGCAACCTCCAACTCCGGCTCAAGTGAAACTCTGGCCTCAGTTTTTCTTTTTTTTTCCTTTCTTTCTTTTTCTTTAGTAGAGACAGGGTCTCGATTTTACTCAAGCTGGTCTCAAACTCGAGTGCTACCCCCCTCAGCCTCCCAGAGTGCTCAGATTACAGGCGTGAGCCACCACACCCAGCCAAAAGAGGGGAAAGTTTTTCAAGTGAATGGCTACAGTTCATTTCCACAATCACTTAATATCCATAGTGTTCTTAAGTATGGTTTGGCAGTTGCAGCCACAAAAAGAATAAGGTAGAATGAGGAGAGCTTAACCCTCTCTTCTTGGTCTGGAAATACTTTATCAGTGTTGAAATTCCCCTTCCTCAGTGTTAAACTCCCTTTGACCTAGGGGCTGGAGGAATAGGGGCAAATTGCAAATGGCGTTTGGAAACCAGAAAGTTTGCTGAATTGTTCCAAGAGTGGCTTGAAAGTACCCGAGACAAAGCATTCAAAAATGTGAGGGAGTGCATTAGATAATCCTAGAGTAAACTATTAGGAACTAATTAAGAGGAATTTTTCTTACAAATAAAAGTAGGGTTTTTTTTCAAAAATTCATTCAGCACATGCTTCATTAGTGTCAGGCACTGTATTGCCTTGGTAACTAGTTGTAAGCTTCAGTTTACAACTGTTAGTGGGAATGGTATGTATCTCAAGGTGGTTGTGAAAATTCATGAGATAATGTTACACTTAGCACTGTACCTGACACTTAATAACTACTGGCACTTTAACCAAATCTTAAGTGGTCCTATATTTTTGTTTTAAATTCTCTTTACCATTCTTACTGGGCCTAGGTCTTGAGCATTGAGACTTCCATCTTGGACCTTTCAGGTAATGCCCATTCACACGATATAGGCAGGTAATATTTGAAGATAATGGGTGCAAAAAAATTTACAATTGCAAGATACCTGACTTTTGTAGGTATGTTTGTCCATAACTAAGACTGCTGATTTGGGGTAGTAAGGGTAGAAGAAATTATTTTAAGTAAGAGATAATCCAGGTGAATGCCTAGTAAGTTGTAAGACATTATAAAAACTATTTTTTCATGAAACATTTCATGAAAACACTTTTTCATGTTTTTCATAAAAGAGACCTATGAATGAGTTGACCAAAAAATTAAGTAAGATTCTTATTTGGTTAATTCCTCTTAATGCTACTTTTCTGGCTAATTGGGAGACTAGTAACAATGTAAAACTGTATTGAAGGGAAATGAACCTATTGAATCAAACCTTGACACATCACCCCTAAAAATTTGAGAAGAGAGAGTACCTGAGTAATCCACCACTCCCTCTGTTACTGTTTTGTTAGTGGCTATTTTGCTTTTTTTGCATTCTTACAAAGTGAGGGTGTTCTGTTTAGACACCTGTACAAAATCTGTGATGATGTCCTGCCAGAGTGTATGATCTTTTTCTCTGCCGCACATTGGAAACATAAGCGTTGTCTTGGGCCACACATTAAATACACAAACCTTAACAAAAGCTGATTAGTGGAAAAAAATGAATGGGCATACTTTTTGTGATATCTGCCACCATGGATAAGCAAAAACATCCTCCCCAAATCAGTAGGGAGTCTATGGGTTGCAAGTTGGACACCCTTAGACCTGGCCTTGTTATGGGAGGCTTGCAGGCATCATGTCCTTGTATGAGTTGCTCATCTTCCTCAGTTTGTCTAACCTACCTGCCTTATAGTTTCACAATGTTAGGAAAACATTCGTTTAAGAGCTTATTTAAAACCCAGGTGTAAAGCTGAATAATTGCCAGAGCTGGCAAAATTCAAATAATATGGTGGGCAAATATTTTTCCTATCCAAAGTAGTAGAATGGGTCTAATCTATTCTGCATTTACTTCATTCTCTTGACTCCTGTTACTTCTGTGAAAATATTAAATGTTAATCTTAGAATTACAAAACATGTTGAGGAAAGAACCTTTCCCATAGAGAAATTAAAATGAGACAGCAATCAGGTCCTACTTCCTCCTCAACTTCCCTGAAGCTATATGTATTCTTCTCTTGACACTGCTGGCTGTTGTGACAATTAGCTATAAATTAACCTAACAATGCAGCATCTGACTCTTACAATATGTGTAGCCAATCGCTAATCAGTGTTACATCTGTAAACCAAAAAGAAATCTTGAGAGATAATTTTATTAGTCCACTCCCTTTTTTGCCTTCAAAGCCTGCTTGTAACAAAAGCCTGTGGGATCTCATAGCTGAAGTTACTTGGGTCTGAGTCTTCTGGATAACTCCTCACTTTGACTCAAAGAGTTTGTATCTTGTGCCTCAACCTTCTCTGTTTAAGTCAATAATATTGTGATAAGGCACTAAAGTAAAGTGATGGCAATCTTAAGGAGAAGGTCTGAAATTCAGAATTTTTTCTTAAGTGTCAGATTAAAAATGAATCCGGCCGTAAGACCTTATTCTGGGCTTTATTCTAAAGGATTTTGCAGTGGGGAACACAATGACCTAAAGACTTACAAGCCTTTAAAGGGAGTAAATTATGCTAGAAAGAATAGATGTGAGAGTGTTTTACCCTGAGGCTAGCCTGTTCTCAGGAGGGTCTGGTTGGTCACCTGTAGCCAAGGGTTGGCCAAAGGTCGGGGAGTTGTGGGAAGGAGAGAAACTTTGCAGGGAGGTCCAACCTGTGGCCCACGGGCCACACGTTGATTTTGTGAGGACCTTTTTTGCTTATCTGTGGTGGCAGATGTCACAAAAAGTGTGCAGGGACCTTTGTTTTTGCTAATCATCTTTCGTTAGTGTTTGTGTATTTAATCTGTGGCCTATCACAACTCTTAAGATGTGCAGCAAAGGAAAAAAAAAAAGTTGGATGGTCAGCAAACATTTGGTTCCAATTGATAAGTGGGGACAAGCAATTCAGCAAATCATAAATTTATAAATGAAACAGAAGGCTCTGATCATAGGTAAATTAGGGTACAGGCATCCTTCAGTCTTACCTAACTAAGTCAAGGGGAAGAAAAGGTGGAAGGATTTCTTTAAGAAACCTGGAGCAAAGGCCTCAGGTGAAATTCAGCTTGTTAAAAGGCATTTTTTGCTGATTGACATTGACATTAAAAATAAGTATATAAGGCTCAGCGCTTGTAGCTCAGCAGCTAGGGTGCTAGCCCCACATACCGGAGCTGATGGGTTCAAATCCAGCCCCGGCCTGCCAAACAACGACAATTACAAAAAATAGCTGGGGGTTGTGAGCATCTGTAGTCCCAGCTACTTGGGAGGCTGAGGCAAGAGAATCGCTTAAGCCCAAGAGTTTGAGGTTGCTGTGAGCTGTGCCGCAACAGCACTCTACCAAGGGCGACAGCTTGAGATTCTGTCTCAAAAAAAAAAAAAAACAAACAAAAAACAAGTGTATAAACGTCTATATAAGAAGGCTTCTGGGCCTGGCACAGTGGCTCACACCTATAATCCTATGGCTTTGGGGAGGCCAAGGAGGATTGCTTGAGGCCGGGAGTTTGAGGTTGCCCTGAGCTATGAGGAGGCTACTGCACTCCAACCCAGGTGAAAGTCTAAGACCCAGCACTGCCTTCCCCTTCCCCCAGTAAATAAAATAAAGCTCTAGGAATCCCATTGGCTCCATTCAGTAATTAAATAAGTACTAGTATTTATAACTCCACATCACTAGGTATAGTTTTGAAAATACTTAAACCTGGATTTCATTTGTATCATGGTACATCTTTCTAAGGTGAGGTGGATAAAAAATCCAGAATAATGAGGTGTGAATGAACAAATTTAAGATTTTTTGTTTATTACTGGTTTGCTTATGCTATAAGAAGCAGGACTTTTTTTTTTTTTTCCATGAGGAATACTAGGTATTATTATGCTAATCAAAATGGTTGGCTGGGACAAACTAATCTTTCCCTATGTTAAAAGATTATTTTCCACAAAAGGGAGCAGGAGAGTAAAATCATACTGTTACGCAGAAAACAAACATGTTGAAGGTTTTTACTTAACTTACTAACAAGGGAACAGTTAAGATGTTCAAAACCAGTTTAAATGACAATAAAAAGGTATACGCATTTTTATGGAGCAGGAATGTTGGAATAAAAGTGAGAATGGAGTCAAAAAGTGGTTTCTTCCACCGTTAGACAGAATAGTTCCTTGAATCTCTACCAGGTAGAATTTATAGAAACAGACAAAAGGGTAGTGCCTATGGCTCAGTGGGTAGGGCACCGGCCCCAAATAGTGAGGGTGGCAAGTTCAAACCCAGCCCTGGCCAAACTGCAACAACAAGAAAAATAGCCAGGCATTGTGGTGGACACCTGTAGTCTAAGCTACTCGGGAGGCTGAGGCAAAAGGATCGCCTAAGCCGAGGAGTTGGAGGTTGCTGTGAGCTGTGTGACACCAAGGCACTTTACCCAGGGGGATAAAGTGAGACTGTCTCTACAAAAAAAAAAGAGAGAGAGAAGAAAGAAATATGGACAAAAATTATTTTGCATTGTTGCTAGTTATCTGCATTTGACAGTTACAAAATAACACACAAAAGGGATAAGACTCAGAGGCCCCATGTAATCAGAATCTGAAAACCTGGAAGGCTGAGCTTTCAACAGCACATTTTTCTAACAAAGTAATTTTTCTCTGTCCTATTTTATCAAATTTAAAAACTTTCCCCCCCACAATCTTCCCTAGTGTTGGCCTTCCTGGAAGGCAAGTACATGTGTGTTTTTCTATTTGATGTGTTCTTTGAAGTTTAGAAGATGCTTGGTGAATTTTGTAAATTATCTGAAGCAGTTCCTCTCAAACTGTTGTTTGCTTACAAATCACCTGGGCAAATTAATTTTTTTTTTTTATTGTTAAATCATAGTGCAATTAATGCAATCAAGGGGTACAATGTGCTGGTTTCATATACAATCTGAAAGTCTCATCAAACTGTTCAACGTAGCCTTCATGGCATTTTCTTAGTTACTGTATGTAGGCATTTATATTCTGCATTTAGTAGCTTTCGCCTGTACCCATTCTAAGATGCACAGTAGGTGTGGCCCCAGCGGTTAGCCTCCCTCCACTATAATCTCCCCCCTCCCTTCCCCTGCCTTGGCCCTTTCCCCATATTCTTGTGCTATAGTTGGGTTATAGCCTTCATGTGAAAGCTATAAATTAGCTTCATAGTAGGGCTGAGTACATTGGATACTTTTTCTTCCATTCCTGAGATACTTGGCTAAGAAGAATATGTTCCAGCTCCATCCATGTAAACATGAAAGAGGTAAAGTCTC